>JAOWBB010000005.1:3936789-3955351 GCA_028565995.1 Ricinus marginatus
AAAGAAGCGCAATGTTGCTCGGAGTTCGAGCCGCTCAGTGCCAGAAACATAAAAAAATAAAAAAAAAAAAAAGATTCCGAAGCAAAAAATCATCCGAGGAATCCATCGTGATCGTCGTGTAAAAGCTCGGTCCTCAAACGAACGTAACAGGGGACGAACGCGGAGGATTAAAGGGAAGGAAGCGAGACCACAGACGTCTGCGATGCGAGATGGCGGCTCGGCCGCATCGAGCTTCGCGTTTTATTAACGTCACTGGCCAGGTTAATTTAAATGCCGGGGATTTAAAGAAAAAAAAAGTTGTCTTACCTAAACAGCGTTTAATTCTGAAAAAGCCGGAGCGTTTAACGAAACTATTTTTAAATGCGTCAAACGGTGATGCGGAATCGCGAAAGAAAATCGTAGCAGAAGCGATCGGACAATCCGGGGCCGATGACTCTCATGCTTAGCATTAAGGAACGTGGGACTTCGTGGGAGTGAAGAAAAAAAAAAAAATTCCGGATCACTTTTTGACGACTGCACCGGATGAGCGTGTAAAAACGCACGAAAAGTAAGCGGTTGGCTGCCCTGCGACGGCCAAATCAATGAAGCAGACGAAAATGACGAAGTTTGCGATTTCCTTTTTCCGGCGTGGCGAAGGGAGGGGGGGGAGAGAGAGGTTTCGTCCTCGGCAGTTTCGGCATCATCTGGCGATCCCCCCTCCCCCATCCCGTCAAGGTTCAAACCTCCTTAACGAGTTAATAAGTCCTTATTGAGTTAAGCGGCCATAAATTAAGAAAAATCCGCCCCCGTGCAAAGGGATGGAAAAAGCAACGGGGTGTACGAAAATAAGAAAATAAAAGCTTTACGGGTGATCCTAAAGCTCCCTTTTTTTTTTTTTTTATAACTTCCAACGGTTTTAGGAAAATTCAAACGAGGGGGCGACGTTTTTCTCTCGAAAGAAAATAAGGTTTACCCCCCCCCCCGTATTCCAGCAAGGCACTTACCGCCTCGCACTCCTGAAAAAAAGGAAATGAGTCCGAAATGCCCCTATCCCAACCGGAAATGAAATCAAGTGCCTCGCAGATCTCGATTCGATTCCGTCCCCGAGCTTCCGGATCGGGTTCCCGGACGTCCCTCAGGATGTCCATCCCGAGCGCGAACGTTTTGCACGTGAGGGGGGGGTCTCCCTTTTCCGCTCCCGCTCCCTGACTCCTCAACTTCCGGAAATGGGGCGCGCCAGTCCCGATGTTGCCCGGGCAATTCGGCATTTTCCAAAGACGGTTTATTCAATCCGAATGAAACGCGAGGCGTACCGAGATAAATCACTTGACTCGCCTGCCCGATGCCTCCCGTTCGCCATTAAAATCACCGCTTATAACCGGCACGCGGCTCGGATAAGAGATTAACTTTTAACGCGCGGAGGTTGTAAACCGGAAGGGCGTGAGTTTCTAATAACCGGCGGATGTTCAGTAATTAGATTCAAATTTGGACGATGCGGGGAGAAAAGGAGAGGAAGTTCATCCGAGAAAAATCAAAGATCCTCCCAAATTTCGAATCTCTTTCGTTTGTCTTTTTCCTCTTTCTCTCGCGCGTTTTTGAGATCGCTCCGGAAATAGCCCGAGTGATTAATTTCGCCGGAAACGGAAACGGTGAATAAATAAAGAGAAAAATTCCCGATCGGGAAAGGAAAAAAGGGGGAGGAGTGGGGAGAGGGAATCAATCCGTGATCCCCGAAACATTCTCGCGAAAGGTATATAATCCTAAAGAAACATTTTGAGAGTATCCATAAAAATATTTATGGCTTTTCCCCGGCGTTTGACAAACCTGTTTAACTAAACGATTTCCTATAAATTTTATATGCTGCATCGATTTATTTCAACGCGGAACGTCCGACAGGATTGGTCGCTTTGACATTTCCATTTAAACTGTGATTGCTCTGACCATTTACATCTTTTTTACACCTCATGTGTACATTTGATATGGGCCCCGAAGATCGGGAGGTGAATTTTCCGGGGTCTCGCTCTTTAAATGGCAACTGAATTTTTTGAATTTTTCACTTTTCGGGCGTCCGAGACCCGATTCCGTCGCGGAAGACGCAACATGGGAGGACCCAAATTAGTTTATTTACAACGTTGAAATCTTGAAGCAGTTCCGGGGCCTTTCTGATGCTGCACGTAATGTAAACCATTCCATTTCTCTCTCTTCCTCCGTGAATGCATACGATAAGGTTGCTGCAATCCGAAAAAAAAAAAAATTTGATGGTGAAAAAAAAAGAAAAATTGCAGAACTTCCACCGCTTGAGAACCTTGTTTTTCGGTCAGCTTTTGCATCAAAAGAAATAAAAATAAAATACTATTAAACAAACATTAAAATTTTTATGTCCATTTCGGCAGAAGCTCGACAGCGAGCTTTCAAGCCGTTTTTCAGCCATCTCATTTTAATGATAAAAAAAAAAAAAACAATCCTTCCGGGGCTGGAAACGCAACCCTGATTTTCAAAACGATTCCAGTTCGAAGCCGTTCGGGCAGCTCCCAGAAGGTTGTCGCGCGGATAGAACCTTTCGCTTCCTTCTCCTTTAACAAATATACAAGAAAACGTTTTTGATTTATTGTACTGGAGGATGGGAATCAACGGCTAACACATGGTTCATAAATAAAAAGTTTGTTACCGAGGAAATGGAGGCAAGGGTGAAAAATTTTCGGGGAAGCAGATCAAAATCCATCAGGGAGGCGACTATTGAGTTGTTACCGTGCAAAATTTTCGGCGCAACACAAATCGCACCACTCCAAATAAATTCGTTTATTCAGACATATTATGCAGCATTTATTAATGCATAAACTCTCTGCAAATACAGATTTGTTCACCAACGTATGATGATTTAATGCAATAGTTCGGTCAGGAGGTGATCTCAGACTGTAAAACCCGGGTTTCTTTATAACTGCTAACTTAAAGCCTTGCGAGGAGTTTGCCTCGACCGCGCACATCGTGCGGAGCTATTGCTCGCGTTGGGGCAGTTCCGGACGGCCCCGAATTTCCGGATGTGAGCGAAATGCTTTTTCTCATTTGTCCGCCAAAGCTAAATTTTCGCTCCACCAAGTACCAGTTATAAGTGCAGAAGGAGAAAAAGTTTGCGTTTAGGTGCCGTCGGAGAGCATTCGGATGAGAAATTTTCGGCTTTTAACTCGAGGGAAGCCGCGGAAGCGGGATAAATCCGGCCCGCAGCGCGGAAAACTTTTCTCCTGCCGGCCACTTAACCGAAAATCCACGCCCAGACACATCCGAAAGGAAATCTGCGTTGGAAACAATAAATAAATCTGAATTTAAAACGGATTAGAGAGATCGTTAAAAATATCGGTTACGGCGAAACTCGGTCGCGACCGAAAATCGTGTAATAAAATCATCGAAACGTCGCGTTAACACGCTCCTCCACGTGCTGGGAAGGACCGCTCCGAATCGGTTTTCGCGGGAAGAATTGAAAACCCGGACCGGCAAACTTGAAGCAGCCCATTTGGGTGAGCGTCTCAAACGGAAAAAAGGAAAATTGGCTGACGGGAAACTTTTGCTGCAGAAACTTTATCCCTTTAAGAAACCGGGAATGGGGGAAAGCTCGGGGAGAGAAGTCTCCTTTAATCAGCATTTTCACAGGGAAAAAATCCTCGGCATCATTACTCGCGAGTGTTATAAATTATATTCTTCTCTTCCCAAACCCCCACCTCGATTGGACTTAATTTAGTGGTCCCTTGGATAATGCCACGAAGGCAGGTATCGAATGATACGCCGCCTCATTGCTTCTCTTCACAGCCGCCATTATATATATATATATATATTTATATATATTTATAAAAGAGACAGGTCGAAAAGCGGGAGAAAAACTGAAACTGCGAGATAAGGGGGATGAAAAAAAGGCTCGGTTAAAATGGACCACATCAATAGCCATTTAATTTACAAAGGGTGGGAGGAAGAAAACGACTTAAAGCGATTCGATGTAATTGCAATTTTCCAGCGAAACTAAATCGACTTATTAGAAAAATTTAACTCGAGTCATTTTCCGCCAACCTCTTCCCCGTCCCCGATACGGGGGTGCAAAAGGACCGACGACAACGCCGCCTTTGAATTTTTCTCATACGGGAAGGGGGTGATTCCAGAAGGAGAGGAGCAGGGACGAAATGTGAATCTTACGAGATGATCCTTTGGGATGCTGCGGGAGAATGGATAAATTAAGAGAGAAAGGGAGAGAGAAGGCGGATCAGGGGGCGGTGTTAATAAGCTGCAAAACTCAATTTTTCCCACCTCTTCAAAGGCCAAGGTTCGGCCGCGGAAAAACGCGAGAACTCCTCCCCCCCCCCGCGAACAGGGGTATCGCGAACCCGTCACGCGGCGGCAAATTAGCAAAAGGTTTCTGCGGGGAAAAACGAGCAAAAGGAAAATCTTTCTTTTTTTTTTTTTTCTCCCCATTTTTCCCGATCCCGTTGGCGCCACGTCAGGGATGGGAAAGTGAAAGCACCGGAAGTGGAGACTCCGAGTCCTGCATGAGCCTTTCTGTAGGTGTAATCGATCTACTTCCCCATACTCATTACTCAACATCCCTTTCTGTCCTTTCGGCTTCCCTGCGACCCTTCCATAATTCTTCCACATCGACTCATTGTCTTTTTCCCTGTTCCCTGCGCCGTGAAAAGGAATAAACTCGGGTTTTTACCTTTCCCCAACCTGAGTTTCCTCGCCGCGGAGTACACGGCATTTGCCTCCAGGTTGCGATGAAAATTTAATTTGTGAACATTCTGCTGAAATGTCAGAGGAAGAAGAAAACCCCCCCCCCTCCGCAAAACAGTTTCCCGGCCCTAATTGAACGCGCTTTTTTTCAGGTTTAAATCACGCATCGCGTGGAAAACGGCGTCACGCAGCAAAATACATAAAAATGCATTAATTTTTTCAAATTTTTATAAATAGCTTTGAGGCCTCGTCGCATTCACTGAAAGAAAAATGCTTTGCGGACGAACTGCAGTAATCGAATGTAAAACGCGTACTTTAAAATGGGATCACCCTTCGAATATGCGTTTCACAAACTTCGATTTCCGAATGTATTAAAACGGATTTAATGCCAGGATCGACGTTTCGAAACCGGAAATGGTAATACCTGGTGGAAATGCAGGCGATGGCAACACAAGGAACCCGCACCCAGTAATCCGATATCGCTGAGGTGTAATCGGGTTCGCTCTCGAATTTCAAGGCATTCGATCCCGCGGGATTTCTTTCAATAGGAACGATGCGCCGGAGACCGAACGGCAAACCGTACAAACCGCACAATCCAAGCAAGCATCACATCTGACTGAGCAACGAGGTGAGGAAAAGGAAAGCGAAGACTGGGGCTCAGTCAGGCGGAAAGGTGATAAGGGTCCTAAGGAACAGTTGAGGTAGAAACCTTCTTCTGCTTCCCCGATCCCCGGGTTCGCCTCCTCCCACGTGGAAATCGTCGTTTTTCACCCTCCCGCTTTTACCTTGCTCCGAATTTTGAGTTGCGGATTGCAAGCGGCGGGGCAGGGAAGCGGCCTCGATCACCGGGACCCGGCCACTTGCGAAAACCCGGGAAAGCCGATCGGCGACGATTCGAATCCGGAGAAACCGCCCCCCGCGACGGGGTCCCGAATCCGCGGTGACCCGGAGGAGCGAGAGCTTCCGACCGGGAGAGGACCGGAAATGACGGGAAATTTTAAACTCCATCGATGGGTTTCTTTGTCCGGCGTGCCAACACGGTAAAAGTTTGCCCAAGATAATCGGGAAGCGCTACCTTCCTTTGCCGTCCCGCCTTCCGTTTCGAAGTTGTTTTTTGAATGTAAACGAGGCGAACCCAAACTACCCTCTCTCGGCACGGGGGGGGGGGAAGATGAGGAACGATTGTTGACAACGGAATCTGGGCAGCAGCATCCATTTGCTAAATTAGATTAAGCCGAAAATTTGCATTGCAGCCGAGGCGCGCTGCAGCGTGGGGCCGGAGTGGGACGGTGAAGGGGTCGACGACAGCGACGAAAACGCTTCTTCCGTGATCCTCTCGCCGCTTTCGGAGACAGGTAATTCCGACCGCAGCTAACGCCCCTTCGGTGATGTTCTCGTCATTTGTCCTCCGTGTTTACACATCCCGTGGAAAGCGCTTCCGTTTCCCTTCCCGCGCTCCGTTTTTTCCCGGCCAGACGATCGCTCGCGCTTTTCGACGACTCTCCCGGGTGCCGCTCCGCCGTTTGCCGCACAAATCCTGTATCGGAACGCCCGACGCGGAATTGCTTTTTGTCTGCCGGAAAGAAACGTTTCCGCTCTTCGGAACGGGTTCGAACTTCCCTCGTCGAAAGAAATGAAAAAGGAATTAACGGGAAGTCAAACTCCTTGGATAGTTTTAAAATTTCAACCCTTCCTTTCGCTTGGGGTAAATTTAACCCTCGAAAGTCAACTTTCGTCTATGCAAACATTTCTGACCATTTGTCACCTGTGAAATATGAACTTGGAGAGGATGGAAAAGGGTTCGAAGAGCGTCTGCTGCTGACCCACCTCCTTCGCTCCTTTCCCGTCCTCCTCGACCTTTTTCCCCCGCTGTCTTCGGGTCGCCAAAATGCACCCGGGGTTAACCAGTAAATTTTATCATCTTTGGCATGGGAATTGGTGGGTCACCAAATGGGCTCTCATGCGTGTGAATCTGTCAAACCTATATTAACTGCTGCACGAGAACAAGTTAACGACGGTGCGGCCATGGAAAATTAATGTTCATTTCGGATTTTTCCAAATCGGGACTGAAAAGTATTCGATTCCAGTCATTTCGCGCGATTATGGCGTAACGAAACAAAAATGACGTCACATCCGAGTTTTCCGCGTTACTTGCGCCTGCATCGATCTTGCGGATGCTTCGAGGTTTCCATCGTAAAAGTCGATCGCGGCACGAATAAGATGCTCCGCTGGCAAAAGCTGCGGAGGCGAAAAGGGGCTGAAAAAAGGTAAAAAACTGATGAACAAGCAGGGTGACTCGATAACCCGCAATCTTAATATTTACGCCGGAACCTTTCGTTCGGAGGGTTGAATTTTTTTTTATCTTCCTTCAGGAACACACTCGGAACGTTCCAGGTCCCCGAAGTCTGCCGCTTTATTCCCGCAGCCGAAGTGTGGCAGGTCATCTTTCAGTTGGACACGTGTTGGGGTGCTTTTGTGGCCGTGATTTGGGCCTCGGTTTCGACCCCTCGGCAGCGGAGCCAGATCCTCTCGGTCGAGATGCAGATTTTATCCGGATTCTCGCTCCTCGATCTCCGGAGAGTCTCGACCGCTTCTGCATCCGGCGAACGTGGGATTTCGGGTTTGGTGCTCGGCACCGATCCCTGTCGCTCTCGGTCGAGGTACCACCCTCTGAAAATCGCCTTCTCCGGTGCCGTCCCTCGTGAAACGTGATCGCTCGTTTCGTTTTTCCAATCATCGCCGCCGAATTAAGCGGATTTTCATTCGTCGAATATGATTACGTCCGGGGGTGATGTTGCGGAGGGCGAGCGACCGGGGCACCCCCGGTGGTGGGAAACTCCAATTACGGGAAAAGAACACCCCGTCCGGAGAAACCCATTCATCACTTTCGGTGGTGATGGACTGCCCTCGGCGTCTCCCCGTGCCGAAGATGTATATCTTTTCGGGGCCCGGTGAAAGGGGAAACGCTTTGCGGTGAAGTGATCACGGTGAGCTGCTTTCAATAAAGGCCCGAAAAAGGGAAAGGGAAGCCCCCGGGGGGAGAGAGATCCAGTGCCCACCGTGAACATCTGCCGCACTCGAGTCGGCATTGTGCGAGCGCTCTCGAAAGGCTCCATCCGCGCATTCGGAGCCCTCGGAAGGCACTCGAGAAGCCTTTCGGGGCGCGGGGCTCTTTCATTTTCTGCTCCGCGAGCCCGCATCCCAAGGCGGGGGATTTTCTGGGGCTTTTTTAAACAGTTTTATTCGTCATCCCGAGGGAATGTTAAATCAGCGTCCGACGATGAAAGATTAATGAAATAGCTGTCTTTGGGGACGGGAACGGTTAAAATGATGTCTTGAAAGGTTTATTTTACACTTCTTCAAATGATGAAATTTGATTCGTTAGCGGGCTCCGTCATTTCCAAGGCACTTAACCTCGGAGGCAGCCCCCGGCAAACGGCGGAACCTGCGGGCAAATGCCCCCCTTCCGGTTGATTTACGCGTTTGCTGCTCCCGACTTTGTTTCCACTCCCTCACTCTGGACTTCTTCTAAACATGTTGGACAATTAAAAAGTGATTTATAGATAAGTAGGAAAAATAAATAAGCTTACATCTAACTTACATTTCACTTTGGCAACGGAAACCCATATTAAAAATAGTCGCAACATATCTCATTCTGCAAAATAACAAATCAACAAATGACTTATTTCCCAATTTCAAAAGCTTTATTTGTTTTTCATCTGGTTTCCATATCTTCTGTGCATGGCCGAGGCCCGTTCGAAACTCCGCTTTTATGCTTTTCCATCGTCTGACATATTCGCATCGCGACTTCGAATGCGGCATTCTCGGGGATGAAGGGAAAAACGCGGGGAAATTTAAGAAATCGTTCGAGGTTCTCGCCGCGTCGCGGGGCGATTTTTGCCCGGCGTCGACATCCGTTTCCCGGGGCCGCCAGCAGCAAGTTTGCCTCCCCCTCGCCGCCTCTGAAAAACCTGAGAAGGCCTCGCCCCGGGGCATCGCCGGAAAACCCGAACCGGGGTACGCCGAAAAAAAGGGGAACGATCATCCATAATCACCATTGATTGTGCTCCTCATTACGTCTATTTTCGCGGCCCTGGGGGAAGGCCCATTATTTCGGTACAATGACGCGCATGTGAAGCAGGGGTTGGAAACTTTTCAAGTAACTTTAGAAGTTTTAAAAAAAAAAAAAAAAAAATTTTTTTTTTTGTTTTATTTTTAGCCTCGGCCGACGGGTGCCCGTCGGCCATCGCCGGGATTTCGCGACCACCCCCGATTTCCGAGGCGCAACGAGAGACGGATTGCGCCTCGGAACGATCCGGAAGTCGCAGGGGGCAGGAGACGCGAATCCCGGCGATTCCACCGTCCCGAGGGTGCAAACGGACGCAGCTCCTCTTCTCCCCGCCGCCACCAACCCCAAAAAATCCGTCTGAGGAATCGCACCGCCGAACGATGCGAAGTGAGCGAGTCACGCCCCCGGAATCGCCGAACTTTTTCGGATTATCCCCGAGGTTTATTTTTCCCATTTCGAAAGCAAATTCCGGAAACGCCGCCACCCCGGCACATCCCCCACCCCTCCAATCTCTTAAGACGGGAGCTCGCCCCCCCCCAGATGCTAAAACCTGCAGCCTCGCTTTCATTTATTTATATCCCCGATTTTCAAGTTCTCAGTCGCAGGTGCCGTTATCTTTATTCGAATTCGAAATTGTTTATCATTTTTTCCTCTTCCTCCCCCCTTTCCTCCATCGCGTCCTGCCCCCCGCAGCGGATTGAGTTTCTGCAGCTTTTCCCCCTCCCCCCCGGGAGCCCAAAACCCTCTTCACGCAACGGGAAGGAAACGGAATCGCCTGACCGAGGCGGGGTTTATCGGACCACGCGGTCGTGGCACGAACTGCTCGCGCTACGTGCCATGCGCCCGAATGCGGGAGATGGCCCGGGGACAAATCGCCACCCCGACCGTATTTCGCCGACGGTTTTTTCAAAATTATCGCCGCCCTAAGCCCCCCCCCCCCACACGGAAAGTCTCCCGCTTAAGGAGGCTTTTTAACGGTATCCGGAAGGGAAAACTTGAACAAAAAAAGTCCTAATTTGTGTCTATCACGTTCAGAACGAGATTTAAAAGTGTTTACGTAAAACCCTCAACCACAAGCTAAAAGAGGGGCTAAGCACGGTAAATAAAACGGGATTTAAATATGGACGAGGGCAATAAATTTTTATTTATATAAAGTTGAGTATATAAAGGAGAAAGTGGTGCAATTTGCCGATGAGAAGGTACCGCGTAGGTGTCTCGGGAGGTTTTTCTTCCCGACGAAGAAAAGGCCCCTTTCTCCCAGCCCCCGCTAACCTTTCTTCAACCTTTCTCCCCTTGTTGGAAATCCTGGGACCCTTTGTCTGCAGCCTTATCTACTTACCGCGTTTCGAACGTGATCCGCCTATAAACAATCTCCTTATTTTCTTTTATTTCTCTTTTTTTTTTTTTTTTTTTTTTTATATTCCCTCTGCCTTGATTTCCATTTTTTCATCCTCGACGGCCTTCTCTATTATTCATATTTTTCCTCTCCGCGGAAGGTCCGGGGAGAGAACCGCGTACGAGAGGAAGTCCGTCGGACGTAGGAAAGCGATCTAGTGACACGTCCCCGGTCGCACGCGAAACAAAAAAAAGGGAACGAAAGGGAACAATGCGGGAAGGAAGACGTTCGAATGCGATGCGGAGCGGTGAATGGAGCTCACCCCAACGGTAACCCTGGCCCCGCATAATCAAAATTTCAATTTTATATCAATTGATAGAATTCATTGGAGCTTGAATAAATCTTAAACCTTAAAGCCATTTAGTTAAATTGATATGGGGTACGAAGCCGTTTCCAGACGAGATCACTCGAAAAAAAGCCTTTCCCTCAGGTGTAATGAAAACATTTCTTTTCACCTTATTATCCGCCCCGTTTCTATTACTCATTCTGCGGCTGTCTCCTCCTCGTCCTTTTCCGTTCAAATCGCTCGGGAATCGCCCGGAAAAATGATGCACGGGATGCATCCGAGCGGGACGTCGACGTCCCAAAGGAACGGGCGAAACCGGCAAAATAATTCCGATCCGGACGCCGTTTTTTGAAATTCAACCGGGAAAATGGGTGGCTTACTCACCGTTCGGCGGAAGCGTTCGCGCCGCCCGGAAAATGCCTCGGCGACCCAGGCTGCCACTTACCTGAAATTAAAATTAAAATTATGCTGCGGACAAACTTGAGAGAGGCGTTCGGGAATTTTCCGATCCCGTTCGAGCTTTTCCGTCGAGCCCTGCACGGTCTGTCTCCGTCGAATTCTTTCTTTTCCCCTCCCTCCCACCGTCTCCCTCTCCTTTCCCGCCGTGAAAAAAATCACGAAACAATCGTAAATTGCGAAAAGGCTCATAATCCGAAAATGACGTCGTGGGAGAAGAATAAAAAAAAAAAAAAGAAAAAGGCAGAAGCCCGGGAGGGAAAAAAAGGAACGGTCCGAAAGCGCAACTTTTTGCCGCCGTTGAACAATCGAACCGAATATTATCCCCGTCGCTTAAAAAAAAAAAAAAAAAAAAATTTCTCTTTGTACACCTCATTTTACTCCCATTGTCGGGAAACGTGGCAGAAGAATAAAAGCATTTCGCCGCGCGACAGATTATCTTATTGAAAAAGAGGCCGAACCGATTTCACCGATGAATAACTTATTGGGAAGGTAAATTTTCTCGGGGTTTTCCCTCGGTGAATGGAGCCGGGGGTGCATCGGAGAGGGATTAAAATCATAGCCGAGGGGTGCATATGTATTCCCGCGTGCACTTTTCCCTCGGTGGAACAACGGAATATTTCCTCTCCGGGCAATGTGGGTCATTTGGCGAGCGCCGGGGCCGGGGCCCGGAGCGGTCCCCGAGGAAAGCGCTCCGTTTGCCGAACCCCCAACCCCGACAGCGAGGAACGGCCCTGCGTAGATGCAGCATCTTCTCCTGAGGGTGCCGCCACCCTTTACGCGAGCCACCGCATCGCATAGGCCCTTTCTGTCGTAACGTCGCCAAGCGATTAGGGGTAGATCGGACAATACACAAAAGGGTAGATTTCTTTTTCATCGAATTCAAATTTACTCCGGTTCTAAAAGTTGCTAATGTTATTTTTAGATAATATATTGTGATAAAATTGTTTCGTGCGGGTGTGCAACGCTTGCCGGAGCAATCATTCTTCTTTGTCTGCACAAACGCTTCTTTTTTTTTTTTTTTTTTTTTTTTTTTTTTTCCCTAATCCCACGACCGAACACGGTCATTTCACCCGTCGCGATAACATTTGCATCGTTTCCGACCCCCGGACAACCGAAATATTTGAAATGTAGATGAAATTTTTGGGGCGAACTCCGTTTTCGTTCAACTTACCACGCGTCGAAACGCGAAAGCTCCGCTTAACCGTCCACGTGCGTGGCCAAATTTTAAAAATTCTCGAGTTATTGCGCAACGTGTTTACATTTCACTTTTTCGACGCGAATCACGGAACTGGTCAAGATCGACCGGAAGCCGAGGAAATTGTGATTGATTACGTAAGCGGAAGGAGGAGTCGTCTGCGGAAAAGTCCGTTATAATGGACCTTTTTTGTTTTTGTTTTATTATTATTTTTTTTTTTTTTTAACTCGCAAGCGCATTTCCCGGTGACGTGAAGTGAATGGACAATAAAATAATATTTATTATATGAAAGCGATTTACCGTGAGCGGTGACAATGGGTCTGGCGGCAAAGAAAGGGGCACCAAATCTGCACAAAAAAAGGGGGGGGGGGAGTTAACAACAGCTGGGTTGACAGATGGCACGCTTGATGACGTCACGACTAAATCTCTGTACTCCTTATTTACATATCGGATGTGCCTGTTCCTCTTTTTTAATACAAAGCACGCGCTGCACGCGATCCCCTGCAGCAAATACGTCTCTCGTACATTTTCCGATTTACCGCGATTCTCAGCCCCCAAACCTTATCCATCCTCAAGGCTTTTCCCGCAATCCGAAAAGCGTAATTAATACATATGCGACAGCGGCAACCGAAAGTACGCCGTCGAGCAATTAGTCTTTGTCATCACTTGTCACAGATGAGTTGTTGTTTTTTTTTTTTTTTTTTTTTATGATCATTTAGTTAAAATTTTAACTAACGTGTAAAATTGATGATCGACGACATGGTTTTAAGCAGGGAGAGCGCGAGAGACCCTTTTCGTGTGTTATGCCCGCCCCGTGTTGTGTTTGGCATGGATTTGCCATGTTGGCTGCAAATCCGCCTCGGCTCGGTCAATCATCCATCCTCTGCCTCCGGTCTAACCTTCGTCCGGTCACGTAGTTTACCGCCTTCGAACCGGAATGAGAGACGCCAATTTGAGGAAAGGAGATTACAGGCGAAGAGAGTAATTATTACATTGTCCGCCCGTAAGGAGAAATGGTAAAAACCGTAATTATCTGAGAGAAGCAGATGGCAGGCAATTTCCATTTCAACGGCAAAGCAGGAGCCCGATAGAGAAACTGATTATCTTATAAAAAGTTTTCCGGAAAACTTAATTTCCCAACAGGTACGACTGCTAAACCTCCGGAGATGTTCGCTAATTTTCCATCTAAAATTTTATTATTTTCGCCTTACTCTATTATCGGGGAAAAATTGCAGTATCCGGCCGCTTCACTGTGAAAAGTCAAATTTTCCAAGGCGACCTTTTCCTTCGCGAGGAGCGCGATGAAAAAGAAAATTTACCGGAACCGGGAGAAAAAATGACAATAAATCGGCGGCAGCAAACTCCGTCGGCGAATGGAGGAATCCGTTTTTTGGTTTTTCGACGATCAGCTCGGAAAAACGATACGTGCCAACGGAGATTTTGAATGACACGCGACGCCCCGTCCATTTCTATTGATAACTTTTCGTCAGCAAACAATGGCAGGAAGGGCATTAAACCGCTTTTTCTTGACGGGATTGTTAACGCACAAACTCAATTGATCATTAATTGAGCCTTTTGAATGGGAGACGGATGGGTTTTTGCATTTCGAGCTGCAGCAAAGGGCGCACGACGGTTATAAAAATGGTTTTAACGACTGATAAATGATGGTTTTCTGTGTACGCGGCGGACTCCACTGAAAGTTTTCTCTTTCCCGCGTATCACCGTAGACGCTTATCGGCGTCTGCGACACTGCGCGGTCACCCATTTCGAACTGCCGCTGTGGTGTCACGGCGACACTCGGGCCCCGGGCGAAGGCGCCGCAGCATCGAAGCACGAACCACATCAAAAAGGGATTTTCTCGCGACGTCCCGGGAAATTGTTTTGCGTCGCGCAGAGGCATCTTCGCCCGCCCCCCCCGAGGCCGGACCGCGAGAAGTTTCCCGAGAAAGCTCCGGCTCGTGGCGGAAAATGCGGGGCAGCATCCCGACTGTGAAACTCGATGGCGATTTGTTATGTGTTCGGACCCTGCAGCAGTCATCATCTCGCCGGTCACGTCTTGTGCGAGCAGTTAACACATCGTAAAACCCAAACCTTTTTCACTAATTTTTCATCTTTTCCCTGAAAAATTTTCCCTTTTTTTTTTTTCTTTTCTTTCATTTCTCCCGCCGCGGTCGAGCCCGGACCGCAACTGCTCTTGGAACGCATTTTGCGTCAACTTCGTATTCTTTATTAGCCCAAGCAAATCGGCCGAACCGTGTTTGACTCCGCCGGAAACGCCATCGACGACACATGGAATTTATCGGCTTTCAAAATCGCTTTTCCTCTTCAAAGGGGCTCGCGATTAACGGCCAAAATCAAAGGAAAATGCCGTAAGAGGGAGACAATTTGCCGTTTTGACCTAAGTTAAGCACGAAGGTGAATAATTGATGAGAGGACCACTAAGGAAAGGGTTTTCCTTGGGATGCTCCCTCGGGACGCTCCCGGTCCGCGTGTAAATCTCCCTTACTGCCACTTCGTCAACGGTAACCGGTAATTGATTCGGGAAGCGCTTTCAGAAGATTCGAAAACCTTTTGCAAGGTGAGATGCATCGCCGTAATAAAAAAAAAAAAAAAAAAACGGGGGACGACGACGACTTTTAAGCATTTATTCCGTCAGATGTAACGGATTGCCGTCCCTGCAGAATCGTCTGCTAGAACGCTCCCATCTTCCCCTGCACTCGTTAAAATCAGCGCGACGGGGCCTCCGGCATATCAACCGAATCGCGACGTGCGGGAGGTCCCGACGGCAGCGATTTCTCGATCGAACGTTCGGTTAGGTCATCTCGGATTTTTCGAATTCCTCGCCGCTGCCAATTCCATCACCTGTCGACAAATTGGAAAAAAAAAAAAAAGGCGGTTCGTAGCTATTAAATTTAAATTTTGAAGAGGGAAATCCGGGAAGGAATCTCGCCGAAATCTCTTTCAGCGAAGGCGGTGAGAGGGGAGAAAAAAAACAATTTCGGGAGCCCGCTCGTGACGAAAGACCAAGCGTTGCCAACCCCGAAAAATGAAAAATCGCAAATCGGTATCTTGCCCCTGCCTAACCCGAAGATTTATAAATAAGAGCACCATAAAAACTCATCCGACGGCGGATGAATCACGAAAAAAATCGCAGAAAACAACAAAAGCGGTGAAATTACTCAGTTTTTTTTTTCCTCCCTCGGTCCAACGACTTAATTTCCATCGTCCGACGAAATATTCATGATGATGGGCGATAAAAATTAAAATTTAAAACCAAAACGCTTGCGGCGTTTTCCGTCCCGGGGCCCCGAAAAACGAATCCGCGAGCCAGGAGGAACCCCCAAGTCGCCTTTCCTTCCAACCGCCCCGAGCTTATATGGCGAAGCAGGGAAAACTGCGCTGCCGCGAATCGCCATCGGTTGCCTCGCACCGTTACTTAAATTTATTTGCCGCGTATAAGGCCAACCTCAGTCTTGATTCGAAACAAATATAATTCGGATTTTTTTTTTTTTTCTTTTGTAATTCTAAGTGTCCGTCATTCAACCCCGTTCGGAGGCAGTGGACAATAAACCGGGGATTTATGCAGATGCATCTCGGCCCATCGCAAAATCGAAAAACCTTAAAGTTAACGTCAAACCTAACGCGTCGCTCCAATTGAATGTAAACGACAGCACGCGGCCAAGCGACGCGAAGACGTTTTATAAGTGAAAAGCAAGTAAATTACGATTTTTATATAATTACAAACTGATTCGGCAGCGGAGGAAATCAGGTCCGAACGTCAGATCGTGTTTACTGGCAGCAATAACGTTAGCCCCTTCAATGTACATGAATATAATTTAGAATATTATCGCGTCCGGAGAAAGCACAGCAAAAGTTTTTTGCATTGTCCCACGCGTCGTCTTTCCCATTTGTACAATTATTCTGATGCACGACCGCAACTCTACTGCTGACGCACATAACTTGGGAACACTCATTGAAAAAGTCCAATATAAATTTTTATTGCTTATCGTAAATACATCATGACAAACATTTAATTGCGAATAATTTGTAAAATTTTCAATTAGTTTCGTTATGTTTATATTCGCTATGTAGCAGGCCAATAATAAAAAGAGTCGAAGCGACAATAAAAAACGTTGAAAAAGTAAAATATATATGGCATTTTGATGTGTAGTAGATATAAATATTTTATTTTCACATAGATCCGTTTTTAAATTTGTATCGCATCACAAGTTATACGCGTGCAATTCGTAATAATGAAACCAAACGCAAAGTTTTTAAATGCGAACGCAAATGCGTTATTATCGGTCAATCAAATCGGGATTAATAAATGTATAAATTTATTTACTTGGCATCGTACTTTCTTATAACTCCGAGATGAGCCTTATTAAATTTATAACTCTGAGCAATCTTTGGTTTGTTAATCGTGAAAAATGCGAGCTACATGCGATGCTGTTGTACGTTTAAACTCGCACTTGCGGGCTGCCATCGCGATGAATTATCTGTTTATACCTGTATAATAAATTTCACCGAAGATCTTCCTCCCGGATCAGGTCACTCGCGCGGATTTTCAACCATCTTCGCGTTCGGGGATGGTGAGCAGACGCCACTTCGGTCCACCGGATAAAGCGCTCTCTCCAGGGGGGGGGTCGAACCTATAACGCGAGCGCGGTTAATAAAACACGAGGGGAGACACTTAAATCACACGGCGCAGCAAGGCCTGCAAGCGTACGTCGTGCTTTGGCAAATTTTCAGAAAGATCCGAAGCTTTTATACGAATTCACCAAATTTAACTAATGATTTACTATTCCGCCCGTAATAAAACATGTTCCACCTAAACATCTACAACCGCTGAAAGGAAAAGCCTTTTTTTTTTTTTTTTTTTTTTCGCCAAACTTTCCCCACGATCCCCCGACTCAGACAGCATTGATTTATGCCGGGAACTTTTTATTTAAATTCTTTTCCGCCCTCCTACCCTTCCATCCACCTCTTCCACATTTTTATATGATGTGAGTTTTGAGTGACAAAAGAAAACGAAAATAAAACTGGTAAATTGCGAGAGAGTTCGCGGCGGCCTTCTCGAAATTGAAAACGCTTTCGAACAAGGCTGTGAAAAATGACGAAAGAAACCCGGTGCGGGTGCTCTGGGGCGAAGCGGGTGACGGACCGCACGCCCGATTTTTTCCAATCGGAATCCGGACGGCGAACGCGGAAATTTTTTTTTTTTTCTTCCCTCCTCTTTGCGCCGCGCCGAAAGCGGGTCCTTTTCGATTTTCCCATTGGGAAGCGGAGCATCTCGGCCGCGGACGCCATTTCAATTTCCCGTATTCGACCCAAAATAAAAAAAAAAAAAAAAAAAAAAAATGGCGGAGCCCAGAGTTATTTTCATGCCGACGCTTATTAGCTTTCCTGCGGAATCCCTTAGACATCCCTCATTGAACGTTACGCTGAAAATCGCAGTAAAATCTAAAAACTTTTTATTAAAACACCGAATCTGCATTACGGGAAGATCAAAGGCAAGCGCGGGGTTGACGGAATAACTTAAGGGAAATTAGTTCTGCAAAGCGAACAATTAGGCCTTCACGCTTGTTGTGTATCTTTCGTGATGTCTCCATTTTGGATTCTGAAAGGGTGAATAAAACCTTAAAATCAAGAGATAAAAGGCTTGCTCAAAAATTAACAACAATGAAACAACATGAGGTTTGCCGTCGTGACCCGATAAACCAACTGAATATTTTTTTATTATTCATGCGTATGCGTGTGTGTGTGTGTGTGTGTGTGTGTGTGTGTGTATATATATATATATATATACACACACACACATAATCATTACTTGGCAAACATCTATTTGTTTGTAATAAATCGAACACATGTCTAACGACGTGCACTTTGACGAACTACAATCGTTACCTTAATTGATGCACCTCTAACGAAGGAAAATTCCTGTGTGGTCCACGCTGTTGGTCCCGGCATGATCTTCATGAATCAGGAGGATTAAACTTTTCTGCAAAGAACTTTCTTTTGCGTTCTTTCTTTCTTTTTTTTTTTTTTTTAATACACTACTTTTCAACTTTAGAATGAACTGACAAAATTAAAGGTTGGAAAGAACTTTGGCTATTAATTTTGCCGCAGGTTAGAGCTGACGTCAGTGGCGTTCCTGTCCTGCCTTTTTTGCCTTCCTCCCGCGATTTTTAAGCGGGAACCGCGGGACGAATCCCTTTCTGGATGGATCCGATGAATTTTTAATGAAATAAATAAACCGTGCCTCGAAATTGGTAGCTGGCACTTTAAAAGCAAAATAATGATCCATCATCTTGCATCGGCAAACCAATTTTTGTTTTTTACAAGTTAGCAAACGGTAAGACACGTCGTTATTCGTTCATGTATCGCACGATTTTGTTTTAATGTAGATATTTGAAAAAAAAAAAAAAAAAAAAAAAAAAAGAACTTATTTTTTACGGGAGCCGGATC
>JAOWBB010000005.1:3955451-4023919 GCA_028565995.1 Ricinus marginatus
CCCCGATTGCATCGCTTAAGAAGGATGCCAGAAATCTCATCAATTTCTTTTTTTTTTTTCCTCCTCAATGTATTTACCTGTCGGCCTGTTTTAATTTTAGAACTGTTCCTACTTTCCTATTGATCCGGGAGCCAGAGGGGCCGGCGACAGCGGCGGGGGTGAAGACAGGTTCCCGGGAAGGGATGAGCTTTTCAAGCTCGGATTTGAGAACTTTTCGAATTTCGATTTCTAATTCGAAAACTCGATAAATATTCTTTGAACTCGAAAAGGCTTCCTGTTAATCACGCTAATTATTGTTTCGTCTGCCTTTTTTTCTGTCTCTTTCAGCACCCCTCACTTTTCCGGGGTTGATTCTCGCCCAAGGGTGGAAAAACTTTTTAAAACGCCTCGCCGAGGGTTTCCTTTATTAATTGCGTTAAGGAACTTTTTCGGCCTCGCTTATAACGTCTCTCCTCAACTTCCTCCGTGAGGGGTTGGCTTTTTTTGGGAATCGCGGAATTAAACATTCATTTATGCTTATTTATTAACCCGGCCTCCGAAATTAACCGGTAAAATTTTAATATTCATTTGCTGATGAAAACCGACTGATTTTCCTTTTTTCTGCTTTGATGAAATGTTAATATTAATAAATTTACAGAATCTTTTCTTTTGTTTCCGACATTTTGGGTTTAACTCGGTGCAACGTTTTCATTTCCGGCGACGCTTCACGCCGTTGGTTCTCGTCTTATGACGTTCCTTTTCGCGCTTTTTTTCCCTTCCCGTCTACTTCCGTTTTCCGCCCCTCCTCCGGCGCATTCTCCCTCTCCCCACGCATCCCCATAAATGCAAGGGCGTCGCGTATTCCGCATCGCTGACCCCCGAATAGATTTATCGGCGGAGCTCGCAGCGATGCATTTACATCTAGTACACGAAACCGACTTTTGATTCACGATTGCTGAATCAGAAATTTGTGCCCCACTGTCACATATATTACGTTTTCGATGCCAGCCTCTTCCACACCACCCCGCACGCTCGCGCATGCACCCCTTCCCAATGCCGGGAAAACCTTCCGTTCACGCGTACTTAAACCGGATTGATTTTCGGCTTCTACCCCCGGCGATGCCGCCACGAAATTAGACCGGCAGTTTGAAAAAAAAAAAAAAAAAAAAAAGGAGAAAAGGCGAAAGAGAAAAAATTGATTTTTCAAGCATTAAAATTTCTTTCATGTCAGGAAAGAGTGAAAAGAAACGTTTTGATTGATTAACAGTCCAAGATGGTGGAAATGCATTAGGAGCAGGGATCCTTCCGAGGGGCGAATTTTCCCCTTCGGTTGGAACTTTTGCATATCGAACGGATGAAAAATTTGGCGTCGGGGCAGCAGGCGCAACCAAAATCGTACGCGTTTCCGGCGGAAACCAAGGTTAATGCGCAGTGTCGCAGGCGCCGCTGCCGAAATACTTTATTTTTGCTGCGGTAATTCACGTAACTCTCACGAAAACCCCTCGTTTTAAGTAAAGCGGGGGCTTAGCTGCCATCGTTTACTTCGCAATGGCCGGTTTCCGCAATCGGATTCGATCTTGCCGAAGATCCCGAAGCGAACCGATCCCGGAAACTGAATTTCCCCCGCCCGCATTAAAGACCCGGGGACGGATTTCCCTCGTCCGGCGCTCTCGAAGTCCCGGAAATGCGTCGGGAGTTTCGCATCCCGAGCGCGAAAGATTTTCTCCCCTGCGAGTGACGGAAGAGAGAAAGAGAAAAATTTTCGGCGAAGGCATCGCGCGACTCGTTAAAACGTATGAAAGGAGGATTTTTAGATTTAATTCCACGGACCTGTTGCTTTTTGCACCGCCGTTTTCTCACCTCTTATTGCGAGCCGGCTCGGAATTCGAGCGCCCCGTCCGCGGAACCGAAAGCTTCGGGCGGCGAACGGCAACTTCCGGCGCCGATTTACGGATCGCACGGGACCGGCGGAAATTCTCCCGTCCCGGTTCCGGATGGCCGCGATTTTTCTTTTTCCGTCGGAAACGGGTCCGCCAGCAGGGGAGGGGGTGGGGGGGGGGAAAAAAAAGGCCTCGAATTCCGCCTTCCGTTCGACTAGTCCTAGAGCAGAATCTCAAACATAAAATAAATAGTGTGCAGCGAAATGACGTTTTCAAGAGGGGTTTTTAAAAATTAAAACTGATTAAACCTAATTGAAGGCGATTCGTGGGTCCGACACCCACGCTTAGCTTACCGCGGGACGTTCAAGCTTTTTCACCTGTCAGCTTTGTTTAAATTAGACTTGAGTTGATTAAATACCGCGTTGCTCTTTTGTATTTGAAAACCTCGTTCCGGCGGAAACGGGCCCCGAAAACTTTTCGTCGCGTCGCCGCTGCCAACCTCCGCAACGCGAAACCTTTCCGCTTTCCTCCGCCTCGCGAGTACGCGATCAGCACCCGATTGCAAAATCAATTCCGGCGGTTCCCGAAGCATTTGGCGGCGCACCAAAATTATGATGCACGACTCGCGGCAGCCTTCCAAGGATCGCGACGCGAAGGTTTTCAGACGTATTAACCGTGTAATTTAAGTATTTTTATCGGGGACGGGGAGATATATTGCCGCTCGGTGCCGGCTCAGGTAAGTCGCCGCTTTCCCCGCTTCCGCCCGCCATTTTCTCTTCGGGGCCTTCACCGCGGGGAATTCCCGCAGCGAGAAAATTCCCCTCCCCCCCCCCATCCCCCCGGCTTTCTTTTTTTTTCGAACACCGGTTCAGTCCGGTGTTTTCCCGGCAGTTGTGATATATTCGCCGGAATGTTTAAAAGTTGCCATTAGTTATCTGTCCAACTTATTTAATTTCTATACATTTTTTTGTTCTCCGTCTTCGTCATTTTCATCTCGAGATTAAAGGGAAGGCGGCGGGGACCCGAGCGAAGCGCTGAAAAGTATTTCCACCCCGTCTCCCGCACAATCATCGTTCGCACCGATAAACGACGATCCCGAGAGAAAAATGTTTATTTTATGGTTTATACAACAAATTGATGCAACGCGGCTTCGTCGAATGCCGCCTCGCAACCTAACCCAACCCGATTGCAGCGCCACGGAGAAACTTAATAATTTATTCATTGATTTCTGTTGCGTCGACTTATCTACATGGATAATCATTTGTTATTTTCCCGATAAATTGATTTAGCGTTGTTACCGTAAAGTTTCCCCCCTACACCCCCTTCCCGACCTCTCAAGTGGATAAATTTACCCCAGAAGGAAGACGTCGGGATGGAGCTCGCTCGTTTTCGCCAGTGCGGACGTACCTATAAGCCTCCGCGATAGGCCGCGGATTGACGTCCTGCCCGTGCACTCGTTAAATCTTATCTGACGTTGTTTATCCGAGGGATCAGGAGGTCGTGTTCCTCTCGTGCGTTCTAAAAACGTTTCACGAAAACACGCTGTCGAAATGTAAATTTTCGGCTTTTCCACCGGTCCGTTCGGCTCGGACGACTTTTCCCGTTTTCGGGAAGCTGCCCGCGAGGCCTTTCCCGATCGCTCTGAGGAAATTTTGCGGCCAGCGCAGCAATTCTTCGGATGATTTAAAGGAGAGAGAGAGAGAGAAAAAAATGTTTTTCCTTCTCCCTCTCTAACTTTCCGGTTCGGGATGGTCTAAGGGGGTGGATTCTCTCCTCGGGGGTCGATTCCGCGCGGTTCCCACCCCGTGAGTAAGCATTTATCTCGTGTTCGCAGGTTATTTCCTTCATTTTCCCGCTTCCGAGGCATCTGCCGCGGTTTATTGCCTCGAAGATTTTTATACGCTTAGGTGGCGGCGCCGAAGGGTGGAACCGGCGACGGGAAGCACATGAATCGGTCGCAGGACGAGGATTCGAAGCACAATAAATGAAAATGAAGGGAAACTTAAGGTTATCGACGGAATTGACCTTAATGAGCAAGGCAGATGAGTTAATTGCTGCACGTGCTGGTAGCCGGCTTTATTGGCCGCGCCGTTCTTCGCGCTGTCGAAAGGCGCTGGGCGCCCAGGGACGAAGGCTGCGGCTTTCGGGGCCCGTCCCGGGCTGTCGGAGATCTCGCCCGGCTCCGGAAACGTCTCGAAAAGGGTCGAGGGAGCGGAGCGTCGCATCCGCTTTCCTTCGGGCAGAAATTACCCCGTTCACCGATCAACCCTTAATTATCTACGGGAAAATACCTCTGTCGTTAACGGATAATGACGCCGATTCTGTCCCCGACACGGATTCGCTCCTCGTCCCTTTCCTTTTTAACCGATCCGGTTCGGCGACCCTCTTCGCCTTCGGTGTAAGCGAGCACCGGGGACCGGAGCTGCGTCCGGAGGCGAAATAATTTTTCGATTCAAATCCCGTGAAAATATTCCCTACCCGATCCACCTAACCGACGCATCGGAGGAGTTTTTCATTGGAAGTCGTCGCTCGTTATATCCGATGGCATTTGTCCCACTGATAAGGTGAAGGAAACCGACGTCCGAATCCATCACATTCTCCCGAATTTGCATGTTTCACGTTCATGTAATGCATATTGTGAAGCATACATATATATATATATGCATGTATCCTCATAAATGAGGGATTAGTGGTTACGTAAATAAATATATTTAAATTTTGGAGAACGCAACTTTAACGTGTCGGAATCCGAGTTTTATCCCTTTGTGATTCGGGTGCGTTCTTTTAGTTTTGCGACACTTATTGCAACATGTATAAAGTAGATTTATTGTGAAACTGCTGTATTTGCGCGGGATTTACGGTCGTGCGGTTTGTCGAACGTGCGTTCGTCGCGTTCGGCTTTGCCTGCATCACTCCTCCAGATGGGCGGACATGTGGAATCTGCATCGCGAGGAAAGGAGGGTTATACGTATCTCGGCAGACTCCCATGAAAGCGCGATAACCTTCGCTGTCGCCGGGAGGCTCCGATGGCGCAACCGGCCCCGTTGTCAGCGGCCGCATGTCGCAAGAGCGAAACTTCGCCGACCTTTTTACTTCTTACCTAATGAACTGGCCTCCGGAGTCAAAGGTTAATACTGTTATTGGTTTTCAATTTGCTTATCACTCGGTGGTTATTTATTATATTTTCGAGTCTGGCTTAACCTCTTTCCGTTCCGTCCGCCGCCGTTCAGTGGCGTAGGAAAGCGTCCCGCGGCGCGGCGCGGAGAAGGCCCTCACCTCCGGGGGGACTCCTTTCAGTTTGCCAAGCGCGAAACGGTCGAAGAAAAGAGTTTTTGCGAAGATTCAGCCTCGCGGGTTTTCCCCCTGACGGCTGGTTTTATTTTTAAAAGCGAAAACGGCTTTTTGCCGCGCAATTTCCGGACGGCAAACTGCCGCGGTTAATTATCGCGACGGCGCTGTCACTCACGGAACGGAGGAAGGAAGGGCCCCGGAAACTCCGGGATGAAATGCACATCAAAATGATTAAGGTAAAGTTTATTGGAAGGTGAAGAGCGAAACGGGATTAAGCAAATCTGAGCCAAAGCGATATAAATAAATTTATATAATGGTAAACGAATAAATTCCGCCGATTTTCTGTCGAAAACTTTGTCAGGTCAGAAATGACTTATTTTAAAGGCGTCTCGACCGCTTTCGCCCCCCCGCACCGACGCGTCGGGTTGGGTCACCCATTTTGCATGTAGGTTAATGAGCTTGCTGTGCGAGCCAACGGAAACCTAACCTAACCTAATATACATCGGGATAAATCGCCGGTCCGCCGATGCCGCTCTGCTGCTCGCGATGGGTACCTCGAACGGAGCCGCGTTGCCTTCTGCCCGGCCCAACGTTTTCACGGGGGTACTTTCATGTCGCCCCTCCGCACACTCGGAGTTGCTTCCGGTTAACGGCGATGACGCTGTAAGAAGCTTCGAGGGTCTTAAAAAAAGAGAAGGAAGAAGTGCAAAAAGTAAAGATCCACTCCCAAAGTCCGCGGCACTCGCAATTTTTCGCTCGCTACCCGACGGGGAAAATTCACGAATCTCATCTCCCGCACGTTATGTATCGCCAACGTTACAAAAATGAAATTTCCCCGGATTGGAGTCTATTTCGCACCTTCCACCTGAGGGAGCCTCTAATCAAATTCCCTTTTTTCTCTTCTTCCCCTTTTTCCACCCCCGATTTCCACCCCTCCTCTTAAACTCTTTTCATTTCAACTTCTTTTTATTGACTTGATAGAAATCGAACTTTACTTTCCGACAACTTTTCCTCTGCCGCTTTTTTTTTTTTTTTTTTTTTTTTTTTTTTACTTTTTCTTCGAACGATGCAATTACCGAACTGGGATTTTTTGGAACGCTTTAAACGGCCGAAATAAAAAAGAAAGAAAATACCGCGAGACAGAGAAAATCCTCTTTTACAACGAGGGAGTTAAATTACTCGCTATAAGCGCGGCGATGATCGGACGCGTGCAGGCATTCGGATGCCCAGCGCGCGTCCCGGGCTTGGGCTGATTTCGTCCTCGGCGATTTTGATCGTCATAAGGGACGAACGAACGACAGGATTTGCACTCGAAAATTCCAACAGGTATCTCCCGCCCCAGGAAAGGGCGAAATGTTCGAAGGGGATGAAAGGGAAAGGTCGAAGAAGGGTAGGTGCCGGAGATTGGAGGAGGGGTTTATTCCCCCGAAGACGAATTTAATTTTCGTTTAAGAAAGTTGAAAGGTGTGTAGATGGCTGGAGGCCTCGCGGGAGGCAGCAGAAGAGGACGGGGAAATGGGAAGAGAGGGTCGAAGTGCAAAATTAAAAGTGTCAAAAGCACGCAGTTACCTAACAAACGTGCTTCCTGGCAAAGAAACCGGCGAAAGAAGGAAAAAGAAAATGAAATTTGAATTTTTTTTTTTCTTCGGGAAAAGCAGGAAAGGAAGGGAAAAGGCTCAGACGGAGCCTCCGCCTTTCTTTTACGGCTCCGAATCCTTTGTCTGGTCACCGGACGAGTCTCCTCTTCCAGTGGGAAACCCAATTTTCCGGCCGTCGTCGGCGCGAGATAGGCACTTCCGGACACGTTGGCGCGGGCGAGGGAAGCCCCCCGCGCCCGGATTTTAAAACGTTTTCACCTTTTCGGCAATAAAACATCGCAGAGCTTCGGTTTTGGGGGCCTTATCGCCGGCAGGGAGACGAGAAAAACCTTTCCCGGGGGACGGCGCCATAAATCACTTCGACTGCAAGCGACAACTTTCGATGCGGGGGGACCGCGCGTTACCTGGATTCGATGGCGAAACTCTTGAACTCACCCCCGACGGAACGGTTTTTGCTCCGGGAAGAGCGAAACCACCGGGATGCAAGTGGATTTCGACCCCCTCGAACCAATCATATTTATTTTTACGACTCCGGCGAGCATCAGAAATTCTTGAAAAAAAAAAAAAAAAGTCAAAAAAGTGATGCCGCTAAACGATATTATCCTCATCTGATTTGCTGCGGAAAAATCCGCTCGATCCATTCCCCATGCGGAGGTTGCGATTGCATTTTTATGAAATTTCACCCCTTTGACGCCGAGCCGAATCCTGCACGAGCTTCCGGATGACTCCCGCCTGCCGCCCCTTCCCTCCGAGATACATCCGGTTTTCCACTGAATGTTTAATGCGAGGACCGACTTCCGACCGCGCCAAGATGGAAAAGAGCAACCGACTTTTCCACCCCGTACGGGGTGAAAAAAATCAAACAAAAACGGTTCGGTCAGTGTGGGGAGTCGAAAACTGCTTCGGAAGGGCTGGAAAAGGAAACGAGAAAACTCAAGAAAAAAAATCCCACTCTGCCAGATAAGAAGACGAATGAAGAAAAGGCAGAGTGGACGGCAGGGCAGTAAAAGGACAGATGATCTTGATTGCCGTGGGATGGCCGCCGAGTCCCTCAAGGTGAGGGTTCAAGATAACAGCAACACTGCGGGTTGGAAATTCCGCCACGGGGGATCGGGGAGTCATAAGGGGATGAAACCTCCCCGAAAAAGGGGCGAAAAGCAACGGCAGAATTCAAACATTTCATTTGGTCCCGGCATTTTCATCGCTCTCTTTCGACTGATATTTTTACCCCCGGCCGACGTCGGGGAAACGCTTTCGGAAAGCAGCTCGGTGCGGGACGCTTCTGCTGACACTTCCCTCGGTCGCCAACCCCCACGAGTTTCATTTCGATCCGGCGGCGACCTCGTCCGGCGATTTCAAAAATTTTTCGCCACCCTCCTCCCCGCCTCCCCCCCCCCGGTTCGGTCCCGCCAAAACTCGCAAGAGGCGAAAAGCCGAACCGCGGACCCTTGATGCGCCGCTGTCGGGAGGCGCGGGGAGAAATTGAGGCGAGGAGAAAACTATGACGGATCGGAAAAGGGCCGATGGCTTTCCTTCGCCTCCGCTGCAGCTAAAACGGATCTCGGGAGCCGGGGCGAAAAGGAAATTGATTTTGGCACCCGTTCGGCGAGGGGACCCCGGAAGGGGAGACGGCAGGGCCCCGAAGAAGGAAAGGCGTGATTAAGACAAAGTTGAAAATATCAGGTAAAAAGAGGTGAGAATAATGACCTGTCAGAGACATTCACATTTGGCGAAAAGATTTTCCTCCGCCTACTAACTCACCCCCTGGCCCCGACCCCATTTCTTGTGTATCAACTTGTTGGGGAGGCGTCGGAAAAAATGATGAAAGATTAATGGAAGAGTTTAAGGGCAAAAAATGAAGACTTCCGGTTTTTCGCCGGTCGCCGCACGGGGATTCAAAATTCGCGCCAAAACGCCGGGCCGCCAGACGCAACGCCCCGAAACTCGGCTCGCTGCGGGAAAAGAAATGGCCGAGTGCCGGTTTCCCCTGTGAAAAGCTGCCGGATAGAAAAAACCCCATTGATCCCGGATAAATAATAGAGGAGAGAATTTGCGGGCGGAATAGAACAATTCGGCTAATGAAAAGCCACCATTCCAGTCCATTGTGCTGTGGATAATAAGAAATCGATTGCGAATGGAGGAGCCTTATCTCAGACGGTCAGCTATCCGCGAAAAGGCTTCTTTCGCCGTCGACCTCTCGATCTCGGCCGCATCGACGCGCCCCTGCAAACAACTTTTCCGGTTGTTCGATCCCTCGTAATCTTCGCGTTATTACGCGGCAGCCCCCTCCTCCGGTGCGACTGCCGTCGCGGACGTGCCATCGGCTGCGCCCTTTTCCCGCTCGCCCGGTAAGTTTGACCGAGGCCAACCTCGCTGCCTCCTTCCTTCGTCCCGCCAATGAGGCGGTTCCAGAGACTCGATTTTTCCCTCGAAAATCATTCGAACAACCTCAAGGTGCCGGAGCGGCGAAACGTGGAGGAGGAAAAAAAAGATTTCGAGTTCCGGGGGATGAAAAACGCGAAAAACGCATGAAGTTGACCGCCTTCCCTTGGAGCGTCGACTGCGAAGAAATGTGCCATTAGATCACGCTTCTCCTTTGAAAGGGATGATTCCGCCTGGGAGGGGCGGCTTTCTCGTCTGGTGGGGGATGCGCGCTTGTGGGGTTGAAACTGCTTCGCCTCGTGATTCGCAGTTTTCGCGGCAGATGCCGCCACCGGCTCCGCATCGCGACCCACTCTCAACGTCGAAGATAACGGGCAACCGGAAGACGTCCCTCCTCCATCCCGCGGGACAAGCGGAAGGACGTAAAAAAAAGAAAAAGAAAACCGATGAGGCGGCATTTGAAGGGAATTAATAAGAATTTAATTGGGGATTTAAATGAATGGGTCGAAGGCGCGGTCTCCTAATTTTTTCGAAGCCAAAAAGCTCTTAATGAACATTTTTACGTTCGATTTGAATCACAGAAAGCTCGGGGAACAACCGCCGCGATCATTAATCTCTGCTTTTTTCTTGTGCGCACAAGTCGAGCAGGAACCTCGGTGCGGGACTTACGGGAAACGAACGCGACTTCGAAACGCCACCCCTCAAGATCCGAAAGTGAGCCCTGCTCATCGGGGGCGAACGCACGATTTGAAGGGTTGAAAACGTTCAATCGTCGTCTTCGCCACTTCGTTAAGGTTTTGATAATTAATAAGCTGCAGCCAATTTAATATGAGCGCGGGGGGGAGGGGGTTGTTAATTTACCCTTTCTCGGGGGCGGCGGTTCTTGGGGCGTGCTAAACGAAGGAAAAGGACTAATTGCCGCTTGAAACGCGATCCGCTTCGCTCCCCAGACAACGGTCGCCTGCACCGGCTCCCCGGACGGGTTAAGAAGAACACTTCGGGCTTTTTCCCGGCCCGCGGGCCCGGATAATGGGAAAGGGAAGCTGCCACCGTCGGCTGCACCTGACGCACAAATCGAGCCTTCCCACGTTTGATGGCTTCATTAAGCAGTCATAAACACTGCTTATCCATTAAAGAAATGGATTAAAAAGTTCGGTCCGGCGAAAGGATTTTTTTTCCCGCTACCCCCGGGGGACATCGGGAGGTCCCCGGAAAACCGAAATCTTAAAGAATCCTCGAAGCAAACGGTTGGAACTTTTACTTGCCCTCTTTTCTGCTTTATAAAACGCGCTAATCTGAATGTCGGTTAAAGCGAGGTTTCCTGCAGCGGAAAATCTCTTACCGGACTTAAGCTTCTTTCGATCCCGCGGAGTTTGCTGAAGGTGTACTGGCGACCAACGTGCGACACATAAACCGGATAACGTTATTTACCTTTATAGCCCGCTAACGAAACATGTGTAACGCCCAGCACGGGAAAATTCAGGCTCCGTCTACGTACCGGAAAGCTGAAAGTTCCTCCCTTCTTCATATTCCCGTCATATTCCTACCCCGGGGGAGAAAGGCCATTCGGCAGAGACCACTCAAAAACGCGGGGAAAAAAAAAAAAAAAGGTTGGATCAGAAAACCTGGTCACGACCGCTGATGTCCTTCGAAAGTACATAAAAGGAAAATCCTTAAACGTACGTAACAAATGGAAAAGGCTCTGCGGCTTTCCGGGATATTACAAAAGGTTAAACTCCGTAAGGTTTTCTTGCACAGCAAGTAAAAATTGAATTTTCATGTTTCCTTTTTTTAACCTTAAGGGGTTTTCGCACGGGGAACCGGAAACCGGCGGCGACGTAAGCGAAGCGTGGACTGACCCTTCGCCATCTTTTCCGATTTTCTTTTTCCCGCTTTTCCTTTTTTTTTTTTTTTTTTTTTCTCCTTCCCCGGCTCCTTCTTAACGTGAGAAAATATAAAAGCTGCATCATCTGATTTTAACCTTTTCATATAACCGATTGCCTTTTAAATTGTTTAAGAACCATTACCCTTTCTCCTTTCACTTTTGGGCGCTTGGCTTTCTCCGAAAACCTGCACCGCCAACCCCTCGGGAGACGGGAAAATGCTCTCTTACGGTTGCGCCCGGTTTCGACCGTTTTCCCTCGGCCCCGGCGTGGGATCGGCGGTCGACGGGGAGCCGTTGACCACAGATTAAACGCCGCACAAGGAATCGCGGAGGCTCTTTCGCTACTCCCACGTCTTCCGCTCAAAATTTCCCCCTCCCCCCCACCCTTCCGTTCCCATTTTCTTAAACAATACCATTTGGGATCGAGCGGAGGATGGATAAAATCGAGAACGGCTTGACAACGAATTACAAGACCCAGATTTTACCTGAATTCTTTTACTTCAAGGCAAAATGGCCGACTACGCATAAAAATTCTATCCGGTAAACATTCCCGAATTAAATTTTGGGTGAAGTTTATTTTAACCCAAGATTCCCCGAGGAAGGGAGGCACCGACTCTTGCCGCTGCCTCCGCGATGCCGGTGCCACATGCATCCGCACAAGGCACCCTCGCGCATCAACCGAAACCGTTTGCAGCGCAGCGCAAATCGCCCGCCGAGCTCCCATAAAATTCAGGTCTGTTTATCTCGCATCTTCACAAACATAAAATATATAAATACAAAAATGACATAATTATTAAAAAAATATTTTTTTTTGTCCGTAAGATGAGAAATGAAATAAAAATTCCGCTTCCCCGCGTAAACACACTTTTGTTTATAAATTATTTTCCATGCTCCTTATCCGCGTTCCGTCTCGCTTCGTTCCCGCCGGAACGTGGAGATCGCAACCGTCAGCACCGGGGAAGGCTGCAGGTTGCGTCAGCAGCGACCAAGTGGCCGCGATCGTGCGTTGTTCGCTTAAAAAACTCGCAGCGATGCAGCCATCCCGTCCGGTAAACTTCGTCGGCGCGCAGCAAGAGCGTCGTCGACCCGAGGAAAAACGCGACCGCGGCCAACCCAACGACGGCGGTCAGGTCAGGGCGAGGCGATCCGAAGGTGCCGCGCTCCTTGCATCGACGCTTGGGAATGCGAAAAAGGGAGGACTCTCGCCGCTCGCGCGGAAACCTCGAGGGTGAAATCGGAAAAGCGGAAGGAGGCGACAGATGAAAGCGGAAGATCCTCTGTTGAAAGTTGCCATGCGACAGGAAGGAATCGTTCGAAGCTCAACTGCGGAAGATCCGATACCTTTCTGCAGAGCAGCTTCACGCGTTCATATATTACCCGGTGCAGCGAATGCCGAGGGTGCTCTGCAGCGCAGAATGTCCGCACGGCGCCCCGCACTTGGGGCGAGGTGGACACCTCTCGATCGCTGTTGACGACCGTCCGAATGTGAGGTGTTACATATTTATAATAATATTAATATATTTAATTTTTTTTATTCGTGAGGGACAGAAATTTGGCGGCCAAAAACCAATTTATTTTAACACGTTTTTTCGTGCTGCGGCGCCAATTTTTTTTTCTCATCCGCACGGCTTAATTGGATTAGAAGAAAAATTGCCGTTTATAAATTAACTAGAAAAGTGACTGCTGCGGTCCGGTCCGAACCCCGTTTATTTAGTCCTCAGCATTGACTTTGCCCGCCGCAATTACCCGAGACCGGGGCTCGAGGTGCTTCCTTTCGGTCGCCGTGCCGGAAGTTGGAAAATTGCGCGGGGCCGCGTCCGCCATCAACCTACCCGGCACACCCTCCGCGCAGCCTAAGGGTGGAAAGCACCCATCGCGGGTGCTGCCAGGGCGAGCGCGTCTCGGCTTCCGTTCCGCAGGCGATCGAGCAACTCTGCAACCGCGAAGGTTTTCCCGCTTCGGTCCCACCCGAACGGTGTCGGACGGAAGGAGAGCGTTTAACCGGAGACTCGCACCTTAAATCCGCTTTGTTGTGCAAGGGAAAGGGTGTAATTATCAAATGGCGGAGTGCGCCCTCCGCCGTGATTGCCTGGCGCCGAGGTTTCATCCACCGCTTTGTCATTATCCCGGCGACTTCCAAGGTGGTTCGTTAGCTCGCCGAGTCCCGGGACACCTCCCCCTCCCCCATTTGTCTCCCCCCGAAACCGGCACCCCCACGGACAACCTTTCGACAGTCAAGACGTCGACGTGCCAAGAGGCGGCATTGCCCCGATCAAATCTTGGCACCTCTCGATTAATTCATCGTTTCGCAGGATAAAAATACTTTTATTCCGAGGTGTTTCGGCTACGTGAATTTATGGTCTTTGCCTGCTGCCACGGCCGTTTCCTTTTTCGCGTCGCTCCTGCACCGAATCACCGGTCCGAACGGATTTGCCGCTGCCCCGGTCCGACGACGAGATTTTTCCCCTTTTACGGGACTTTCGGCCGGCCGGCGCTTATCTGCCAGGTTCTTCCTTTTTCTGTCCGTCTCCCCGCCGTCGGGCCACCGACGTTTATCCGGTCGGGTTTTTCTCCCCGCCCGAGCTTCCAACCGCATTATCTACGCGAGCAAAAAACTCGATCCAATTTCGCCGGCGTTGGCTTCGAGCCCGCTCCATACCGGCGTAACCCATTTATCTGCCCCGATTTAAGCGAAGCGTCCGCCATTTTCGCGGTCCCCTCCGACATCTCGAAGCCCCGCCGTTTTCCCGGCACCGGATTCGAACGAGCGGAAGTGACGAAGACAGGTCGAGAGGGCGCCCCGAGTCTTCCCCCGCGTTTCGCTTTCGGACGTTTAACGAGCACGGGCCCCCGGGGCCGAAGCTTTTCCTTTGTCCACCGTCGCCCATTCATTCGCTCTCATTAAAACGGGGAAAAAGAGCGTTTTTCCTTCGCCGTTTTCCGGGAGGGGGACCGAGGCCGGCGTCCCGGGGGAAGTCGAATCCCGACCTTTCCCGGTTCCTCCCTGGTGGCGGTTCTTTACCCGTTTGCCAGTGCCAATTAGCGGTTTCCGCCCTCGCCGGGGCCGCGTCCTCGGCCAGCCCCCTGCGCATCGACTACGGAAACACAAAAGAATTTTTTTTTTGTCCCCTCCTCTCCTTCGAATCCATCGGAAAATGTTTACTTTTCAAAAATTAATGATGTTGATCCGTAATAAAAATATTTACACTGCGCTATACGTAGAGAAAGCGTAAATAAACCCGATTCACACAGGATCCGGTTAAAAATCTATTTTTACGTTTATACTGCGCAAAGGTGTCCCTTATTCCGCGTAATTCTTTCCGTATCTCGCGGGCACACGGCACAACAGCGGTGCGGGCGGAGGGGGGCACGGAAAAAGCGCCGCACTCGGAAACGGGCTTCGATTCGACATTTCGGTATAAAAATATACGGACGAAATCCGCGGCGATCCGAGCGCATTCGCATCCGACGCCGAATCCCGATGGAACCCTGCACGGCGAAGCGAGACCGTCATCTTTATTTATAGCAAAAAGCCGGAGGATACTTCGGCTTTGCCTGCCGTGCCGACGGGTGACCCTCGCGGCGGGGGCCGACCTGCCGCTGCCCGTTCGACATCGTCGGCTCCGAAACGGAAAGCGTCGGAAGTCGGGGCCCGGGGCGCCGGGAACCTTCCGGACGACGGAACAGAAAAGGGGAAAAAAAAATTCGCTTTTCCCGGTTTCGCTCGACCGGCAGCGCGCCGTCCGGGCGCGACTCTTGAAGCGAACGCGCCCCCGGTAGGAACGGGATTTTCATCGGCTGTAAATGTTTAATTGGCATTTGACCGCCGGCGGCGAATGCGCCGAAAACCGACGCTTTCGTCTTGAGCCGGATGAATGCGCGTCGCATTTTGAACGTGCCCCGCTTTCCCAGCTCCGGCGGGGGGGGGGGGAGGAAAGAGAGCGTAAATTTAGCTGTCGAATGATAAGGAAAAGGGCAGATTTCAGCTTTTTTCGAATGGGAAAAAAAGGAAAAATTCCAAATCTCTCTCCCATCATTCGCGAGTGAATGGAATGACTTTTTCTCCTTTCCTTTTTTTTTTTCCCAAGCTCTCTATAAAAATTAATAAGGCAGAAAGTGCAGTTGAGTGAGAAAAGCTATTAAAAGTGAAAATTTGAGCGAATGATTTGATAGCAGCGCCACGTTAAGTAGACAGGTGATTTATGTAGTCAACGTTAGCAAAAACTTATAGGAAAATAATTAAATTTGCCGCGGGGAGAGGTCCCCGTGTTTTTTTTTTCTGCTGATTTTTATATTTTCGGCCAAGGCTTACCCGGCAAGTCGCGCGGCAGAAGCCCTTTGCTGCCGTTAACAGAATTTGAATCGTTGGGGATGAGGAGAGAAAAAAAAAAAATTAACACGGAATTAGACGTTTCGCGGGGTTTTTCGCCCGGTTTTCGCTTGAAAGTACGTGGATTTCGGGCAAGGCCCGTCATTCAGCGATTTCGGTTCTCTTCCCCACCATCCCCGGGCGTTCGGCACCGAAATGTAAACATCGAACGGCCCCGTTCGCGCAGAGCTTTTCAAAGCTCTCGTTTTGCTTTTATTTAGCTTTTCTTTCCTCCCTCCTCCCTTCCCCCTCCCCACCCGGGATACGTGAAGTGACAATCAAAAGAAGGAATCCGTTTGGTTCCCGAGGGAGGGAACGGGAGACGAGAGGATCGGGGATGAAGAGAGAAAAAGCTTCTCGGTCGAACACCTTGGCACGGGCAACGGGCATTAAATAAGCGGAGGAAAAAGAAAAAGAATTTCACGTGTCTCTCGCTTAATTAATTAATTAATTAATTTAAGCTTTTCGTGACGGGCGAAGAGTCAAACCGTCGGATTCTCCCGCGAATGCGGAGCCCGACCAAAATCAATCAAATTCCCAAACCGAAAACGATCCGCAAATCGTTGAAACCTTCCGCTTTTCCCGGACGACTCGGAGCACGGTGCAAGTCGGTCGGGGCACCAAACCTTGCGCGGAAGGCGCAAAAACGCTTCGCCTTCGATGGGCCCCGGCTGCGGCGCAACGTTTCTCGCGAGAAAAAAATGGCGATTGATCGGAAAGCTTCGCCACTTCAGGAAGGCCGCGATCGGGAGGCCTCGTCGAGCAACGGGACGAACGACGGAGCCGAGTTTTCCTTTTATTGACGCGAAACGCGGAAAAAAAGCGGAAAACCCCTCCTACTCCCCCCCCTCCCTCGGACACAACGAACAAAAGGGAAAGCGAGCCGAGTGTCAACCTCCTCGGCGTCCTGCCGCCCTGATACGCAAGGTAGACACCGTGCACAGGTGTAGCCATATGATAGCGCATGACCTGACGTCGCCTCCTTTCCCGTTCACGCTTAGCTTACGCGATCCGGGGTCTTATTCGGGAGAATCGACGTTTCATTTAACACATCAATGAAGTTTCCACCTATCTCCCCTCTCGCTCCCTCCCTTTTGTTTTTCCTCGCATAGCTCGCTCTCTTTCTAACCCGATTTTCGAAGGCCAACATTTTGAGAAGAAAGGGAGGGGGCGGTTTTAAGGAGGGAATATTTTCGGCCTTTTTGGCTCTTTGAAAAGGTGCGACCGCGATTTTCCGGCATCGGAAGCCTCTTCCCGTCGAGCTCCGGCTGCTGAAATCCCCCGAAACGATCGCGGTTCCGGCGATGCGATCACAGATGTTGAATTCGGCAAGTCGGCAGAGTAATTTCTGTGGACGGATCGGCACGTTACGCACGAGTTCCGGCATTCTGCCGACGAACGCTCGATGCGAAAGGTTCCTCGCCGATGCGAGGAACGTGCAAAGCGAAATCTTTCGAATTCGTCCGCGAGTACCGGGCGAGAGTCGTAATTTCGAGTGGAAATCGAAAGGCGGAAGCCGAGTAAGTCGATATGCTGCCGGGAAAGGTTTTTCGCCTCGGATCCTTTCACCTTTCGCACCCTCGCTTGCCAGGCACGGTCCCCTCGTCGAGATTTCCGTCATCCGTTTTCCATTTCCGTTTCCTCCCTTACCTTATCGCTCCGGTACTCTCCGGGAGAGCAGCGACAATTTCCGATCCGAGACGGGCTCGGCGCCGGAGCCTGCCCCGCTTTCGAGGGCTCCGCAACTCTTTTCCCACAAATTTTAGAAAGGTAAGCAGCACGCAAAGGGAGTTAATTTCTAACTTACGGCGTCTGAATAAGCAGAATACAAAAGTGAGAGGGTTTAAAGGGCCCTTGCGGTGAGTTAATTGTAATTAGAGGGCTCTTGTTAAGAGCTTGAAGCGTCTCCCGGTTCTTTGATATCGCTTTGTAAATAAATCATAATGCTGAGGTGTCCCCTCATCTTCGGGAAACCTCGCTCCTCCCGGAGGATTTCCCCACACCGCGAAGGAAATGCAAGGCTTCGATTTCCGTCTGGAACCACGACCAAATGCCCGAGCGGTCCCGCACCCGAGGGACCGCTCGGATTTCCTTCACCTTTGGAACATCATTACGTGCGTATTAATCGAAATTCAAATCCGTCGTATAACGCATTGATTTTATTCATATAATTTTATTGATTAATAAAATGGTTGCTTTTTTTTTTTTAATACAAGTCGTAAATTTTCCACTGACGTTTTTATTGGCAATTTTTAGTCCGTTATTGGGTGTTTGCAACGATCTAAAACTCAATGTAACTTTCAGCGGCTTTCTCCGAAGGGTGAAGCTGATGGGGGTGGATTCATTCCGTCGAATTCGGTTACCCCCCCCCGAGAGTTTCCTGCTTCTTGATCGACTTCGGGTGCCTCGCTTTGCGCCAGGAAAGTTCCGCGGGAGAAAATTCGCGGCTTTCTCGTAGTTCGTCGCGACGCCGACGTGAGGCGCTTCAACCGCGTTCGAACGGGTTTTCTCCGGCTGCCGAAATGGCAAATTTCTCCCCGCAGCTAACCTCCGAAAAGGGGCGCGAATCGGTTCGCTTTTGCCGGAGTCGATCACATTCCCGCCCCGCCCCCCCTCCGCGCTGCCCTTTTCCCCATCCCCCCGGGAAGGGAACATCACCTACAGCCCCACCAAACGGAGACATCCGAGAAACTTCGGTGGAAATGCAACGCAAATGCTTTGAACTTACAATGTACAGTTATTACGCATTTGCATGTCAAATGTATGAATTTAGGGCGCAGGGAAATAATTCGCGGGGAATCGCAAGCGAAAGGACCTCCCTTTCCTCGGTGGTTTTCCTCGGGAGACCGCCATCTGTAAAAAGGAGGTTAAACTTTCCGTTCCGTCCCCACCGACAGCATTTTGCAAGAGGGGAAAAAAAAAAAGTTTGCCGGGACCGTGATTTTTCGAAGCGCAAAACTTCTTGGAGAGCGCTGAAATATGAATGAGAATTTAATTATAAACTTTTATTGACTGAATCTTAATTTAGATATTTTTCAAAATGCCGCCCCCCCCCCCATTCATAATTAATATCTGCAGGATTTGCGGGGCTGTTGACCCTCCCCTGCTAATTCCGAACTTCGGGGCGGTTTAAATGGCAAATCGCGGAAAGAAGGAAAAAGGCGCACACGCGTTTTTTAGGAAAACCTTAAATGGAAGAAGGCCCCGGGATTTTTCATAAATAATTCCAAACGCGAAACCATCTCCCGAAAATGATATGGCCGCAGGAGAAGGGAAAACGCGAATATTTTCTTTTTTTTTTTTACCCAGCATAAAGTTAAACTCTCTATGAAGAAAAACATAAATTTAATTACGAATTACTTTCTTTGCCCAAAAAAGAATTTTTTTTCGCTTCGCAATCTCATCTTTTTTTTTTCTTCGTGCAGGGGGGGCCCAGAAGGAAAATTAAATTTCCACCGATCGGCGGATAACTATCCGCGCTCCACGCTTTTCCCGAGAGGGCGGAGCGCGTTTATCTATTTAACCGTGTCGCCGCCCTCCCTCCCCCCCTCGTGCCCCACCTTGGCGAGCGAAAAAAAACCGGAAGGAAAGACGAAGTTAATCCGGATTTAATGAATGACGTCATACCTTTAGTCTCCCTGCCGGACTTCATGTCTCGACTAATCCAGATTAACTGGAAAACGCTGTGAGCTGATCATGGACAATCACATTTTTATTTTTCATTTATCTCCCTGGGAAATTATCTATTGTTGTAAAAGGCTTTTAGGTGTCGCCCGTGTATTGTGCACCGTATATTGGCATTATGCTCGCTAAAGCCCGACAGCTGTTTCCACGTTTTTAAATCGGGGATTTTTTTTGCGCGCACGCACCCTCTCTTCGTGCCTTAATCCCGGAGGGGCACCTAAACGTTTTGTCGAATATCTTCGTTAAACGTTCCGCGGCTTCTCAGCCAATACCCTCGCCCCGAATCGAAAAAGGAGACCTCTCAGTCTTTTCCCTCCCCCGCCCCCCCCGGGGAGCGCAGGTTTGCGAATCGGGCGAAAAGGCATCTGACGACCCCCGCCACTTGCGGAAAAGCGATTTTTCATTCGGAATTAATAAATGGACAACCCTTTTGCTGAAGACCCGGGGAATAGGATCCTTTTTTCGAAAGTCATCAAATCAGAAAACTTCTTTTTTCGGTCCCCGAACTTTCGGGCCCTGTGCATCTTCCTCCTCCGTTCACTTTTCTTTATTTTATTATTTTCGAAGTTATTTTAAAGTTTTCCTTTACCCTTCTCCCGCCATCCGAAATACAAAATATTCAACTTTTTGATTTTCAAACGAAAAAGAAAGGATTAAAATCTCCTTTTGTTTCACCCTTTAAAGGTTTCTTGTCATCCCAAGTTTTGTATTAATTTCTTTTTTTCCCCTCCCCCTCTCCCTTCTCCTGCTCCGATTCTTCCTCTCCCGATTTTCAGTGTTATTCTTTAGGATTTCTCAACGGGAAAAACGACGGCGGCAAGTTTATTTTATCACGCTGGAAAATATTTTTCCCCGAAAAACAGTCGAAAAGACGTTTTTCCCATGCCTCAAAGACTCACCCCTTGACGCGGCAGACGCTTCCTTTTGTTTTTTCCCGCGGATACGGAAAAGTCCACGTTGAAAGGGCTGAAAACGCGAAATTACTGCCCTGTCCCTCGGTGAATGTAGATAATTAATCTGGAAATGGGGGAAAGCGACCGTCGTTGGCCGTTCCGCCATTGCGGACGGCCGAATTTGTTTACGCTTCCCGATGGCGATTACTCGCCATCGATACGTCTTTCCGTCGTTTTCGCCAATTAGGCGTGGGCGTGCGAATCCTCGCCTCCGATTGGTGCCGCAGCGAATCGTCCCCGCCGCGCGATTGGTCGAGAATCTGCTCGAAATTTTCCGCGATGAGGCCCCGCCGGATATTCATCTTTGACCCAGGTTGCGCAACCTAAGAAACTGTCTTTTCCCCAGACGCTGAATTTCCCGTAAAAGGAATATTTTATTACCTTTCCCCAGTTTTCTTTTTTCTTTCCATTACCCCACCGGGAAATCTTTTGATCTTTCCCTTTTTGTATACACTGTTTATTTTAATTACGCTGCAGCGTTGTTTCCGCTTTTCTCGCACCTTCTTTCCCCCCTCTTTCCCCCCTCCCCGGATTCTGGAAAATTTACGAAATTTCTCTTCCTTTTTGTTTGCTCTCGACCTTTTTTTGCCTCCCCCAACCCCGATTCCAGCTTCTCTTCCTTCCCCCGCCACCCTTCTATTCGCGAAGGCGTCGATCGGAAAATCGGTCCGCCCGCGGGAAATGACTGTCGATTTTCAGCATCCTGAGAAGAAAAAAAAGAGGCTGCAAAGAAAGCTGCGCTCCTTATCTGGCGCACAACGCAGTCGCTTTTAAAAAGACATAAAAGTTGATCGAACATGAAAAAAACAAGGAAAGAAGTGCAAATGAAAACAAGAGGAGAAGAAAAAAAAAAAGGAAAAGAAAAAAGTTGAGTTCCGTTGTTGGGGGGGCAATAAAAATTTATTTTAAGGATGCATGATTCGAATAGGAATTTAACAGCGCCGGTGGGTGCTTTAAACGCAACTTTCCTTTACGGTACTTGAAAGGATTGGGACACCGCGAGGGTGGCCAAAGCCGCGGAAGATCCTTTCGCACGTAAGGAAATGGGTCACGGTGGAGGGATCGGGATAAGCGGAAGTTGCAATTTTTATCCGCGGGGGCTTAAACGTGAGGGGTGGATAAACGGAGAAGCAGAACTTGAATTTCAATTTGGGATATTCCGGTTATGCAGATATGAAAAAGGCTCTTGGGAAAGGAAACAGACTGTCCGATAGGATATTTATTTTTGTTTCTGATTTTTTCCCTTCATCCCTTTCATCCCCCATTTTATTTTTATAGAGTCCGCTATCCTCCTGTCAATAATTTCTATAAATTTTGTATGTCAACCGCATCTCCGGCTCCATTTCTACGTATCGTGAGGCGAGTAGAATTTTAAGGGATGGTTTGTCGTGTCCCCGGGTGCGTGTGGGGACGACCCCCCCCACCCGAAACCTTTCTTCCTACGCCCCGAATTACACACAACAGCGAAGGAGAAACCCAATTTTTCGTCCCGGGGAAAATGGAAATGGCTTTCAAGGTTCCGACTACTTTATTGAAATAGAAGAATGTTATTTTTATGGCCGAAACCTTTCTCCCCGAGAGGTCCATCGCATGTTATTATTGTTATTCTTAGGGATTCCCTCCAATTTTCTTTTATTGTAAAAACAGTATCGAATTTACTTATCCATTTTTTTTTTCATCAGAAATGCCGGACGAGTCACAAACGCGGTCCCAGCTCAGGATGCAAGCAGAAATATTTTTAAGATTTTTCACTTCGGTGCGAGAACCGGTTAAAAGGCAGCTTTGGTTGGCAGCTGTTAAAAGCGGAACTCAATAATCCCGTAGTAAAAAAAAAAATGTAGATTTATATATATATATATATATTTATATATTAATAGCTTGCGCTTTATTTCTTGCGGGGAAAGTTGCACTTCCGTATTGCCGGGGCGTGCATTTATGCGGAGAACGTTCCAAAATAGCCTTTTTCCCAGCTGCGAAATTTCCTGCCTTCTTCACCTTTCGCACGTTTTAACTATCAACAGGACAGGGAGAACCCCGGGGGGAAGAAGGGAAAAGAGCTTCGTGACTTTTGAATGGGTTATTTTCCGCCCGATTTCCTCTCAAGATGGAAAACAATGGTCCCCCGCGCCCTCCCAGGCAAAAAATGATGAAATTCCCTTTTTTTTTTAAGAGCGGCCCAAAAAGGGCCCCGGGAATTGTCACGTCTGATATTCCTCCCATGGAATTTCCATGAATAATAATTATCGCTCGGACGAATTCGGAATCGGATGATTGAAGACGACAAAGGAAGAGAATAATGTTCGATTCCTTTGCAGAAAGGGAAGATGAAAAAATAAGGAGAGTGAAAAGAATCCGTAGAAAGGAGAAAAAGGCACCCGGGGTTGGGGGGGGTGGGGAGCCCTGCTGCCGGGGGAGTAAAGGATCGAATTAAAAGAGGGGAAACCAAGGTAGTGAGGGCTGCTGCCGCTGCTGCTGCTGCTGTCTCGTCTCGTTCAACAGGAAATGAAATCAATCAGATTCCAATTATTGCTGGCGTCTTCTCCTGCCTCCTTCTGGAAATTACAGCGTCTTCCATGTAAACATCCAACAACTCATTTTCCACTTTTCTTTCCTTTTTCCTATTTTTTTTTTTTTTGCTTTTTCATTTTGCATTTTCATTTTACGTTCGCGCGACCGGACCCCGGCATCCCGGCGAACGATTTCGCCGCCGATCCTCCTGGAGCGGCAAACGAAATCCGAGACGGGCGGACGGCGATCGAACGGCGTCAAGAACTTCCCCGGCGAGAGGAGTGGGTAACGGGGAAGGGAGGCTGTTTGCCCCGAAAACTAAATTCAGATACATCAAAAACCTGACGGAATGGGAAAATCCGAGAGGGGGAAGACAAAACATCAAAATTTTCGGCGCGAAGATTAACTTCATTATGCGAGATATAAAAGAAGGACGACGACGAAGAAGAAGAAGAAGTGGAAGAGGAAAAGAAGACAAAAGGGATCTTTTTCGTTATAAAGAAAATTTAAATTCAGAAACAAAAACGCCATTTTCGCAACACGAAAAACAAGCGAAAGATAAATCTTTGAGGTTTATCATAAATGAATTTAAAATACAATTTTTAAAGGTGTAATCTTAAAGACAAACTTTTGAATGCTCCAGCGAATAAATAGAAGGCGGAACAAAAACGGGGAACAATGGAGCAGAGGGAATAACAATAAGAGGGAGAGGATCCTCCGGGGAGAAGTCCCCGGGGACGAACGGGATTGCCTGGAAATGGGTCACGGCGCCGGCAGAGCCTCGAAAAATCACCTGGGGGGGGTACCCCGTAAGTGGGGGCGACGTCGGTGTCGAAGGGTAACGACCGAACAGGGGCAGAACGCAGCCCTCCACCAGCGTGGAAAAGCACCCGAAACCGAACGGGACGCGGGGCTGCCCCAATTACGCGAGCACTACCCCTCCCTGGAACGAGGGAGGAAAATTCAATGGAGGCCTAAAAAACTGGGAAATTAATCGCCAACCGAAGCTTTTTATTATATTTATTATATCCAAACGAATCCGCGTCCGTTCCAATGTGCATTTTTCAGCCGAAATGAATTATTATGAATTCCTCCGGTGAGACGAGCTCTGTCCCTGGAACAATGCTAGTTATCGCGGCATTAAGCGAAATTTATTTTTTTATTTTATTTTATTTATTTATTTTTTTTTTTTTTAACGCTGCTGCCAACCCCAAGGAGCGAAAAAAAAGCGCGAGCTTCCTGAACTTTTTCAACTGCGAAAGGATTATTCACGGGATTAATCTCATTAAAAGCTGGGAATCGTGGATGTGACGCGACCGTGTGTCTTCATTATTATGGAAATAATCAAATAATTGTTCGAGGGAGGTGAGCTGGAATTCACCTCTGGAATCTAAATACACGTCGACGTTTTAGATTTTTATATGGCGACGGGAAAGGAGGGACAAAAAAAAAAAATTGGAATTAAACGAAAAAAGGACTTTTTAATTGCTTTCCTCGTTTTTCTTTTCTCTTTCTTTGCGCGTCCACGTGAGAAATTCTCACCCCCGGGGGTGCAAGGCGCTTTTTCGTCCGATCCTCGCCTTTAAAACTAACCGAGTCGTCGTTATCCGGGAGGGTAAAAGTTTCGCAAACTCCTCGTTTAACTTAATAAAAGACGAAGCTAAGTGAAGATGAACGACCGGGGATGTAGGTGACGAACGTAAAATGTTCGACGTTCGGTCTTTAAATTTTTAACCCAGATTTGAGATCGCGGATTTTTCGCTCCCGGAGAAAAACCACCAACGTGGTCATTACCTTGGTTAATTACCTTCCATCATCATTTACCACACCCCCTCCCACACCCCGAGGAGGGTGAATCGAATAATGGGGAAAAAATTTGCATTAAAATCCGGCGACAATCTTCGCGGGGATGCCTCCTTTTTTCCTTCCTCTTCCACGGCGGCGTCCCCGGGATAATGCGGAATTTTCATAATTTTTAAATTAAGAAAGGCCCTTAATGATTTTTTCCAAACCGGGGAATTAGCATAACGCCTCCGTTCCCTTTCTCCCTTGCGGAGCACGGGACTCCCCCCGAAAGAGGGGAATCGGACGGGAATCCGCCCCTGCTTTGCCCCATGTGTTCCATCACGTGTAACGTAACCACCTTCCAATTTCCCGGGCTTGGAACACCGTTGACACGACACTTATGTAAATAACATGCGGATCTTCCTCCTGGAAGAAATGTGTAAGGTGCCACCCCCATTATTCACAACCCCATTTCCAACTTTTCCAATTGTCTTCGCAACCCCCCCGCGCGGTGGAAATTAACTCGACTTCCTTCCGCCCTCTCCCAGTTGCTCCCTTTCCCCCCCAAGAATCCATTTTTCGGGGGTCTCTCAGCAAATCCGCCGATCGTAAAAAGGGCCCCAAGAGTTTCCCATAAAAATCTACGTAAATAATGCCTCGACGATTGATGTGGAATGATAAATATAAACAGTTTTGCAACATACGAGCAATTAGACCGGCTGTGCCAATAAAAAATATCATTTAACACGTATTACGAGAAGGGAACGTTAAAAACGCGCACCCCCGTTTTTTTTTTATTTTATTTTTTTTTTCCGTTTCGTGCATCCAGAAAAAGATCGAGCGGTCGCAGGACTGCTCGCCTAGCGCCACGACGAAATCCGGGTGACGCTTCGGATTTTCCCTTTCCCCGCCTTGGAAATGTCGAGGAATCCGGAAATTATTTCATCGGCGAGCCCGCGCTTTGAATCCGTGAAAATCCTCGGGAAACTTCGCCGCAATCAAATGCGGAAGCGATTAGCGAGGTGACATCGAGAGCGCGGGATTTTCCCGGCTCGGAAAAGCCTTTTTTATTTACATTTTAATGGAACCGAAATCGGACCGGATTCGCCCTCGGCCCCTCCGAGACGCGACCGCCGCCAGGTGGCATTTCCCCGCATCACGGCCCCTCGGCCGCTTCGCGCGATTCCGACCCGACACTTGCGGGAATTCCCGCCGAATCATCCCCCATTTCGTCAGAGGGCGAATGACAGGCTTTAATCCGCGAGGGAAAGGGTGGAGGACGGTCGCTTTTCCGGACGCTCCGCAAGGAAATCGGGCATTAATTAAAAATCGACGGAAAAATATATAAATGAGGAGACCGGAGGAGCGTTTTAAGCGAGCCACGCGTCGGAGGCGACGCGGCGCGCAAAGCGCCTTCGCTTTCGAGCGTCCGCCGGTTTCGCAGGGCAACCGAATGAAAGTCGCCCTCGGGCAGGGGAAGTATTTGGCGGACTTCCGGCTGCATTTTCAAAGGTAGCCCGCGAGGATGACCGCAGTGCGGGATCCGCCGCCCGCGGTATTCCCGGGAAGGGTTGCAGCCGAGAGGGGCGTGGACGCGGCTCGTTTCGGGTGGCGCCCATCAAAACGGCAAAGCGGGGCACCTTATCAATTTCTTGATAAATTAATCGCTACCCCTTTGTTTTGAAAAGAAAAACAACCGGGGTGGGAGTGGACGAGGGTGGGGCTTTAAGAATAATGGAAAATTATATTTAAGAGCCTCAATTTAATTTGACGCCATTTTCTTATCCCGGAAAAGCGGGATTCCGGGACTTTTCCGCGGGAGGGAAAATGCGAATGATGAGTTTTGTATTAATTATTATTCTTCTTAATTAATCAAAGATTCTATCGTCAGTTTTTATCTTTCTTCCATTTTTTTCTTTTTTCCTTTTTTACTCTTCTTCCTTTTCCTCCTTTGTCCTCCTCCTCCCTCCCTTCCATTTCACCCCCGCATTTTTCCTCTCTTTTCCACCATCCCCAGAAATTAAATTAATTACTTTTTCCTAAACAAGTTGAACGTATTTAATAAATTTTATTTAATTTTTTATTATTAACAACAAAGTGTCTTTTTTTTTTTTTAAATGCAACAAACCCGTTTAAATAAGTTATTATTATCAATGTAATCGCATTTATTTGTTGCTTTCCGCGAAGATGATTTTCTTTTCCTTTGTTTTTTTCTTAATCCTTTGCTCGCTCTTAATCCACCCCTTCCCGCATAGTGGCGGAAGTGGAAGAGTGTCTCCAACCCTCGATAACCTTCCGTAGAGGGAAAAAATAAAACTATCCCGCTCCCACTCTCCCCCCCTCGGCCTTTTTTATGTACACTGAAGTAATGAGCTTTTGCCTTTTCCCTTCCACCCCGTCCGGGGGCATTTACACGTCCCCGCAGCGCATATTTTTGCTTTTGGGACCAATCGATTTTCGGTAATTTGGGTCGTGTCACAAAATGTATGTAACAAACCAATAAAATATCAATAAATTACGTTTTCTTTTTTTTTTTTTTGCAAAAAGCAAAATAAAACGGAGGAAACGGGCTGAGCCGGTTCGAACGGGGGCGGAAAATAGGAAAATTATGTATAAAATATATTTTTAACGCGATTATTGTTGATGCATTATTGTTCTTTTCACGTTCTCCTGGCGTTCGCAAAGAGAGACAGAGCGCGCGCACCACCCCCCCCTCTCCCTCCCTCATCCCCAGCCCCCCAAATCGCGTATTTTCAATGCACAATTTCTTCCTCCCGGAATGGATTCGGTCAAACGCCAACGAAAGAAAAGTTCAGCGTTCCAACTGCAATTCGACGTTTCATTTTCACCATCGAAAAATTTTCGCTAGATGCTTAGAAATATTTTATGTCCGCGCTTGGAAGAGTGAGTTATGGGGTTGTGCTCGACATAAGGGTAGCTTTTGCGTTTTTTTAAAGGCCGCCCGTCAATGTTTTTCCACGTGAAAATCCGCGTTCGACCCTTTCGCCAGAGCCCGCGATGAAACATGTTAAAACAATGGTATTTCCCGTTGTGCCAGTGGAGGCTCGGGCGGGAGGCTCTCCGGGATAGGGGGTGAGACCCGGGGGAGGTCGTCGGCTATGTAAGAGATTCGAAAATAATCGAGCTTTTATGGATACGCAGGAGTTTTGTTTGCCTTTTATAGTCTTTTCAGCAATTAATGCATTAACAATGATTTTAAAACCATTAATAAATACCAAAACAGCATCAAAAATATTTTTACATACTGCGACATGGAAAACTCACGCTCCGAAGCGGAGGAAAATTGAATTCGCGTGTTTTCCGGGGAATTTTCGATGGTGATTTATCGTGCGGCGGAGGTGCCGGAAGAACCTTTCGGGAGAGGCAAGTCCCGGACTCCCTCGGGGCACCTTCGATTCGGGGGTGCCGGCATCGGAGAGGAACCCGCGCTCCACCGCGAATCACACGTTCGGTTTCAAAGGGCGAATTGCAAATTGCACAAGGCGGAGGGGTTGGAAGCAGGTTCTTCTCTCCCTATCCCGTGGAAGTTAAAAAGTTAAAAGGAAATCTATGTAGCATGAAATAATGGTAATTACTTTTAATTACTTTCCGTAGGTACCTCACTCGAAATTTAATTCAATCTCGCTAAGAGCTTTCGTTCTCTGCCAAGGTAATCCATCAAAAATTAACATTCTCTTTCAACTTTTTAAAAGTTCGTTATCCTTTCAGGCGGCTAATTATCCGAACGGCTTAATTTCGGCCGTTTAGACGGCGTATCGCTCCATTTCCCCGACGCGCGACAGCGCCGGGCTGCGACCCCGGAGGGCCACTCGCTCCGAGCCGAACGAAACCCACGGACCGGAGAGCAGCCGTCCACGCGCGTGGACGGCTCTCGCGTCCGCCGCTTCTGCGAGCGCTCCCCGATTCGTCTTTCGCGGGCGCGGAACCTCGCGGCCTGCCGGGAGCGCACCGACAGCGGGATGCCGGGCGTCGCTGTCGGCGAACGCGTATCGGCCCTTTATCTGGCACGGCGCACGTTTCGTCTATTAATATTCCATTAACTTTTCCTCGCGTCGGAGAAAAGAAATATCTGCTGACCCGGGGCCGTGGATAAAATTCCTGTCATTTTTCTTCCGCGACGTCAGACGAAAAAAATAAAATCGGAATCCGGTTTCGGGCCCCCTCGGGAAGGGCCCCGCGCTGTTCCAACTTATTTATCCCGCAATTAACCATGGTTATATAAATTTTTCATTTGCTATTGTGAAGACGTGGATCGTTAACCGCGAAATCAACCGTGTAAATTGCTCTTATTTTCTGTTTTATTTATTTATTTATTTATTGGTTTTTCTGCTTTTCTTCGGGATGCAAATGACCCGGCAGTGACGTCATCGTCAGCCCCCGCCGTCAACCGCCTCGAAGCCGGCTTCCGCCGGGTGAAACCCGATCGCGGACGACGAGATTCGCGTCCGCGAAAGTTAATCCGGCGAAGAACTCCTCTGCAGGGGGCTGCGCCCGGGCTTTCCCCGCGCTCCCGCAGGGGATGTGGGCTCTTCGTGCGGATAATGAGAGCGTTAATTGGCCGCCGGGTCACCCCTGCCACATGTCGCTGCCTGCGGGATCAATTAAACCCGTCTGAATACATTATCTACGGGGGTTTATCTGTGAGATGGTGATGTAGGTGGTCTGCAGGATGGTTGCGTGACACGCCAGACAGGCAGAGTGGTCAAAGTGTGCCATTAACCTGAGTTAACAGCTCCTTCCTCTCACTTAACGTTAATTATCCATTCGACCAGTATACCGGCATCTGGTTTCGCTGCCATCATTACTTTAAATTAAAATACCCTTTTCAATAACCTTCTGACTCCCTTTTTTTCCCTACATTTTATTGCTACTTAATCCTTAATAGCTACTCCCTTTATATCCTGCGGATAAAGGACGGCTATCTTCCTATCACGCACTTAAACTAATAAAATTTAAATTCAATGAACCGTTTCCCGCCAAATTTCATCCGAACAAAGGGAGACAAATTAAGAACGAGGCTCCCGGATAAACATTTTCCCGCGCACTTTGCTTAATCCGAAAAAAACCTTTTTCCATTTCTGGCCCCCGCGGTCGGAGCTCGAGCTGCGGGCCGAGGAATCTGCGGCGCCGGGAGGCGGGAGCCCCGGGGGTGGTTTTGAAATATTTCCGGCGGAATATTAGCATTCGAAGTAATCGGAGGACTTATTAATGGACTAATTCAATCAAGCCCCTTGTTATCCGAAGATTTTTTTCTCGTCGGGGCGGGTTTTCCTACACCCTTTCCCCATTCATCGATTCCTTCAGAGACGCTGCCCCCTCAGCTTTTTTCATCCTCGGATTAGAGGACGGGACTCGATCCGACAATCCGAATCGAACCCGGGAAATCTTCTCGCGTGCAACGCGCATAAATATTTGCATTGATGCGTTTGAGCGTCAGAATTATTAATATATTTGGAAGTGGAGAATTCATATCCAACTACCTGTTGATTATATAAGATTTAGGTTCGGAAAGCCATATATTTTCATTTTTACAATTCCCAATTTATTTGGCAAAGACAAAAAGTTAATTCTCTGTTTGCAGCCACTCCGCAGATACCCTCCGAGTCCGAAATTCTACGTTTTGCTGCGGTGTAAGGGGTGGAAATGCGACATTCAGTTATTTTTTTCAGCCCCTCAATATTATTTTTTTTTTAACCGCGATACTTTTCATGCTTGACAAAAGCAAAGAAAAAGAGTTTTTGAATTTAAAAAAAAAAAAAAAAAAAAAAAAAAAAGGAAATGTTTAATTAAAAAAAATTTGTATGAAAAAAAGTGAAGCGGCCTGCTCCACCCGCCGTGCATCTCGTCGAACGTAAGCGCTGATGGGGTGGATGATCAAAGGAAGGAAGGCGAACCGTAAGAGCTCCTCCCGTTCCCCCAGGAGGAAGCCCGGAAGACACGCGCTCGGACCCGAACGCGGTCACCTTCGGTGGCGTCACTTCCCGCTCGGAAGCGGAAGGCTGCCGAGGGCTTCCTCGCGTAACCGGAAACCCCTACTTCCTCAGGTTGTTCAAATATTTGCCGAACGAGGAGGCCTCCCGGATCGGTCGCCGACTTGATTTCCATCCTCTCCGGCCTTTCCTTTTCTTCCCTGCCTTTTCCTTCCTTCGCCGGAGCCTTTTTCCCATTAATTAATGCGATCGTTCACGTAATTGCTTTATCATTTCCTTTGTTTCCCCCTTTCTCAGGGACGGGCGGGATGGCTTCGCTTTTTAAAATTTCCCCGATTATTTCTCTCGTCACTTCAGCTTTTCTTAAGCGCTTCTCGCTCCGGAATCGGCGACGCGATCCCGCACAGGAAACGGACCTCTTTTCCGCTTGATCCCCGACCCCCGGAAGGTCACTCACCTTCGCTCCAGGAGCGGAAATTCCGCCACAGGGATCACTTTTCCCCCCGGCGAAAGGAATAATTCCTTTCCTCAAAGTGCTCAAAGTAAAAGAAAAAAAGAAAGAAAGAAAACGAGAAAGGAACTATTTAAAATATATTAATTTTAATAAAAAGAGTTCCATCTCAAAATAAATTAAAGTTTCCCCTGGAAAATTGCGCAGCATAAAGAAAAGCACCCGGTGTACTTTTAAATATAATTGCTCAAAAATTATAGCGCCATGAATTAAAAGTATAACTTTATAACAAGTGAAATAAGCCTTATTTAACGTCCGGTTGCTGTAGAATTTTCTTAATTCTCTCTTCTACGCGCCCGGAGTGTTGGCAGCCCCGCAGCCTCTGAGGTTGCCTCCCAGTTCGGCTCCCTCGAGATTCGCGCCCCTCGACCTGCTCGATCGGAAGCACGACCCCGAAAAGGAGAGACCGGACTCGAACGCAAAACGCCTCTCGGTAGCTGCGAAGCCGCGAAAAAGCGGAAGCGAAAGAAATGGAGGAAGCGGTCAATAAAAATGAATATTCAGCGTCCTCGTGGAGGGTTGAAAACAGTGACGTCACTTCTTATTCGTTCGGGCGTTGGAAGACAACAAAACCACTCGCGGAAGGGGGTTGGGACTGTTGAGTCATTCCCGTCGCACTCAGGTCGCGGTGCTTCGTGAGGAACGAAACTCGCATCCCGAAGGTATGGGATGAGGGAATTGATCCGAAGTGCGCAAAATATTGGAGGCCGTCGCAGGGGGTTGAAACAGATGGGGGCGAACCTTGAGGAATCGGTTAAAACACGCTGAGAAAATTTCCGAAGACGGCTGGAATCCCGTCTTCTTACGATTCCCGCGATAACGACCCTTTTTTCGTGCGGGGTGATTCCAACCCCGCATACTGCACTACACCGGGGGTGTGCAAGGGGATGACTCATTTTTTGTGCATGACGGCGATGAATGGCGACCTTAAAACTGGGTCTTTCGAAGAGCGCTTCGCTTAGATTTTCGTCTCCGTCGTGGCCCCGCCGGCCGTGGGCCCGAAAAGTAAAAAGTTCGAATCTTTTTTTCATCCCCGGCTCCTACCGACAACCCTCTTTCTCCCTTATCCACATCGCATCCGACGGCATTACCCTGTCGGAAATCTGAATATCCGACAATTTTCGGGTTTTTCGAATGTTGACTGCCCGCATCGAGCCTTTTCGGGTTTTTCCTTTTTCGAGGTTTTCTCCTCCCACGCGTTTCCAAGTCAGATAGCAAAAGGTCGACAGACGGACTCCCATCATATTGTGTCATTTTAGGTTGAAGCCTTTTTCATCCGATGTTTTAATTTTAAGCCGTCATTCTTCGGATTTTCTCGGGTGTAATGACGACCCTCCCTCCCTCTTCCCTTTACCCCTTTTTGGTTTCCGGTCATTCCATACGGGCTTCCTCATTTCGATAATATGCGAATTCAAATTACTTTGTTCCTAAGAAAAGAAGCCTTTTACTGCCCTCCGACATATCCGGCACGCAGTGCCGCACAATGTTCGTCATTAGCAGCATTTTTGTTAGCCGTGAACGTGGGATCAGTCCCCGAAATCATGGCCGGCCTCGTTTCAGGACGATAAACCGATCCTGAAAGGTGCGCATCCGCGTCAGACCTTTTTTTTTTTTATTTTTCTCGGAAGGTTTTTCATTAGTTTATTTACTTCCCCCGGTTTTACGATCCTTCAAGTGTCTTGTCTGGCCAGACCACACAGCAACCTCGCTTCAGATAATGCGCAGACGGATTCGTGCCGTCGATCATGATTTGCGGAACCTTTTCTCATCATTCGCCGTGCCTTTTTTGAGGCGAGCTATGCTTTTTCTTGTCCTCCCTTCTTTATTTAATAAACCCGGTCGGAGCATCCCGGGGGTGAAAAAAAAAACCTTTTCCCCGAGCATTATTCACGATGTTTTTCGAAACTAAAATGAGATTTCCATTGTTCTGGTGACACGTCCTGATTATCGTCAACATGAGATGCACCCACCCATACGAGATGATGACCTTCCTGCCATTCCGGTCCTGCTAGGTGACGGACATTATCTCTGACAGCTTGACACTCGCATTGTTGTCGGGAATTATTTATTTATTCGTCTTCACCTTACTGTCTTTCTTCGGAAAAAGGAGTTTTCCGCTCCCGGTTTCCCCGCTCGAGTGGGGATGCGAGAAAAGCGAGCGACGTCGCCGATGCGATAAACCTGACTCCGGAGGAGATAAAAAAAAAAAAATATGGCAGCTGCGCAGGTGAGAGACCCACCTCTCACCCAATCAAGCGGCCACCTACTCACCTGCGTGAGGAGCAAATCGATAATGAGGAGGGCTCGTCATCGACCAATCAAATTCGTGCTCAGGTGGAGGTTTTTTTTTCCGATTCGTGGAAATTCATTTCGGCCACGTTTCATTTGTCACCGGCGCGGGAGGGGGTGCATTTTAATTATAAAGTGGCCGATTTTGATCGGGAAATCGACTTTTAAGAGCTTTTCGCAGAAAATATTCAAGATGGCGCCTGCGAGTCAGGTCGGTTGATCCCCGATTCGCCGCCCGATAAACTCGTCGTCCGAAGAGGAAGAGAATCGTAAAAGAAATAGTTTTCGAAACTTTTACTTTTTTAGGGGATCGAGATCCCGAGGGGAAGGTTTCCTGTCGGGGAAAAATATCGGCTTCCAGCCGGTTATCAACTTTTTGACGGAAACTTTCTTTCTTTCTTTTTTTTTTTTTTGCTGTCGGAGGTACGCAAGCAGGTGAAGGACATATGTTGCTCCCCGAAGTTTGGTACTTTTCGGCCTTTTTAGTTATGAACAAGTTTTTTTCCGTGCCCGCCCGCCCCGTCGCAAACAAAAACAAAAAATAAAGAAAATCACGATACAACAGCTTTTTGCTGTCGCTTCCTCTCCCGCTCGTCTTCCCTCGCCCCCCAAACGGGATTCAGATTCGTTTTGCGGAACAGATTTCGGTTCTTCCGTCCAGTTCTTCGAATCGGGGAGTCTTCGCCCCCTTTCCCCGCTTTTTTTCCAATCTTCTGCCCGCGATCGAAACCGACGAGACCTCCCACGCTAGGACTGAGCGCTGTAGGTCCTCGTTTTACGGCACTCCGCGGTGGTGGCTTTTGTAATTGTTTAAAATATCCATACATCACCACTTTATCTTTTTTATTGCCCCCGAAATCGTTTCTTCTGTTTATTCGTCTGGATTTACCGAGTTTTTTCTTTTTTTTTTTTTTTTTTTTTAAGGTTCGGGAAACGCGGGGCCCTCAGGATTTGTTTCAGGCTCCAGAGGAAACTCCCTCCGCGTTTGGAATCTTATCAAAACGAGTTTCGAATAACTGGGTTAATTCAATTCCTGGACTCCGAAAATGCTCAATTTATGCCCTATCTCTATCTCCTCTTCTTTGCATCCCCTATCGAATTACAAATTCTGAACAGGTCTTCCTTCGCCACGGGAAATTTATTTGACATCGATTTTAAGGAGCCTCATTTGCGGGGAATTTATGTCTCTGCCTGGTCCAACCTGCTTCAGCAGTCGTCTCCGGAATTTTTTTTTCCGTTCCGGAAAGAAGGCAAAAACCCTGCCTCGACCTTTTCCGCCTGCACGGACCTGAGCTCGAGCGACCCGGAAATCTCATCGGGAGACTAAATTTCCAAACGGTTTCGATCACCTCCCTCCCTCCACCCCCCCTGATCGATGATTGATTTCGGGAGAAAAACCCCCTTTTTCTCCGTCAAGCATTGATGTCTCGCACCCCCACGCGGCCGAAGCGTTTATCCGGTTCTCGTAAATGAAATGTTTATCTGCGAGTAAGGTACTCCTTTTTTTTTTTGTGCGGGCCCCCAAGGGCCCGGAAGCTACTGAGTCTAAAAAACGTTTCACATCTTTTTAGAGTTGAAATAATAAACAGAAATTTTTTTTTCGTCTCTCTCCCTTTTTGAGTTTACGAGTTCAGGAAATAAAGGGTGTCCCCACGTTTTGTGAAATTCTCCCTTTGTGGTACCTGGAACGGCGCAGAGGCGTAGCCGGCATCGCAGCTCCCCGCCCGCTCGCAATAAACATGAAAACAACCGAAAGGAAAAAAAGGATTTTCCCGGATTGCCGCACGCCTCTCCCTCGAACCGGAGAACGTTCGGGGAACCATAAAAGCAAGCAAGTCGAAGTCGACGACGACAGTTAAAAGAGAAAAAAAGGAATATCCGACAGGAATCGGAAGAGGAAACATATTTGCTGCGATTTATTCCTTTAGGTGGAGCTCTCGATTGCCGCCCCGGGGGGGGAGAAGGGTTGACTGTGCGTTCCGGGGTTTCCGATCCCACCGACCCCATCCTTTCGTGCGCCCGAGTTCCCCGACTTCGCTTTATGTATTACATGAATATTTCAGTGACAGGGTTTCGCCGAAGTCGTGCGCCAGTTTCTTCAACCCCCCCCCCGGTGCCAGTCCGGCCCTGAACCGAACTCCACGGTTATCCGACCAAAATTTATGCTTTCTTTAATATTACCGCATAAACTGTCGTCTAGGAATTTCACACGTAATTTATATTCACGAGAGTAAATGAGAGTGAAAATAATTGTCCTAGTTGAACGACGTCCATGAAAGAGCCTTTGTCTCGCTCCATCGTGGACGGGATCCGTTCGGGGTCCGCCGTCCGGTCAGGGGTGAAAGTCACGAGCCAAGGTGGCGGGTCCTCGGACACCGCGCCTCCACCCCCGAACTCCGTCCCGGACGCAATTGCCTCAGATTTGGCCACCCCCATCTCATTTCCCATTCACAATGTTAAATAATTAACATTTTAGTCACGGCCAATTTATGATTTTATTAATGTACCTATTTATACCCATGTTTCATACATCATTTCTTACGATTCCGATGTTGGGGAGTTCCTTTTCTGCTTCCCCAAGCAAACAGAACGAACCTTTCATTGGGGCACACCCAATTTCGGCCGGGTTCAGGGAGCGTCGCGGGCGAACCCGCATACAGCTCCGACGGCAATTTGTGATACCTAATTTAGTAGGTTCGACTCGCGCTTCATTTACTCGGTACGTTCCAATCCTCGACCTATCGCGCGCCTTGCCCGGGTGCGCCCCGGAAAAATGGCTCCGGGGGCGAAAGGAAAAAAGAATCTCGAAAGCACGGTCCCCCCCTTCGCAAAATTGGCAAGACATTCGGAACGAGAGCGCGGGGGCGGGAAGGGAACGAATTTCGGGGGGGGGGGCACAAATGGGAGGAGAGAAATGGAAAAAACGAAGGAAAGCGTTTACGTGGGATTCATTTTTTTGGTTTTTCAGCGGGGACACCGCGCACGCGCGGGATCGATGGAGTAACGCCTTCTGCCATCATCGCACCTTTCGAGACGTTTCTTACCTTTTTTACCTTCCACCCATTTCGCCGCCCGTCCGCCAATTATCTCGCGCGAAACCGTCCCGTGCCCCCGACCCCGCTCCGCTTCCGCCAACCGGGAGAAGGCGCGCGGGGGAAAAAATAATCCGCTTTTAAGGGACGGGGGCCAGAAGCCTCCGCGCTCTTGGGGAGACAAATGGGGAGCATTTTCTCAAGAATGAGGACAATTTCAGCGTTCATTACACACGTCACTCTCTTTTCGCAGTCCTTCCATTTTCATCCCACGGAAAACAGACCGCTGACTGCCGTTTCCCGCCCCGAGCACCTCTTCCCGGAGGTCGATATTTCGGCATCGCATTTTTTCGGTTCGCCGCCGGAAGGGGCCGCGCCCCTCGAGCGAGGAAGGACAGCGGGAGGAAGGCGAACGGAGCAGCACCTCGGGGAACAAGCTTCGAAGGAAAGTGGAAACGACGCGGCAGATGTTGTACAAGACAAGATGGCGTCTTTTGCATCGTCATCAGGTGCTGAGGTTTTCAATTTAACACCTCGTTTTCCATTTTCACTTCGGGTCGCTCTCGACCTTTTCCATTCCCCGGGACGCCTGGGAGGGGCGGGGACGAAGGAATCGGGAAATTAAAACCGTCGCCTCTGCCGGGCGGGGAAGATTTTCCCTCCCCGTTTCGGCGCGCGTCCGGAGGAATTTCTCCCAAGGTGATCGCGGACCAGGTCGAAAACAGGGGAAAAAGACCGCAGAGCAATCGGGAAGAGATTTTCCCGCCTCTCGCGAAGGGGAAAAGGCTTCCGAAACGGTGGGCGCACATATTTCCATATACACGCAGTCATAATAAAGGCAAAGGCGAAAGAATGGGCCTATAGGAAAAGTAATTTTCTCCATCATTTGCATACTTGATGAAAACGTTGCTCGGGTCCCGACTTCAGCCGCGCCCACGCTTAGCTTATCGGGGGCTCGGATGCCCCTGCCCGGGAATTTTTATCTTCATTTTTATCGTGTTTATCTCCGTGAAAAAAAAAAAAATTTCTTTTTTCTTTCACGGGAAACGATATTTAGCTTATCCGATACTTTAATGAAAGGAAAATTATTTAAATTAGTATCTGTGTCTTTTGTAAACTGTCTCATGTCGGATGCTTAATGGAACGGGATCGTCGTCCAAAAAAAAAAAAAAAGAAAAAAGGAAAATTTATCAGGCGTTTCACCGCCTTCCCCGAACATTCGATCTTCGCGAGACGGGATGGAGGAGGAAAGGGCTCACCGCCGCCCGAAAGTCCGGCACCGCCCCCTCGAAACTGCGCCCAGCTTAACCGTAAATGCCCGCGGGATTCCATCCCACCGAGACAAATGACGTCTTCGAACCGTCGCGCTAAAGGGCGAAAAGTTTTTCGCCGGATAAAGCCCGCTTGAGTGGATAAAAGTGGCGCGGGAGCAATTGGGTGAGTTAATTAATGGAGTTTACCGGCAATGTTGGTAACCCTGCTGATTAGCGCGGGGATTAATGGAGGAGCCGCTTCCGCTGCGGCATAAGGCCGAGTAATCCCGCTTCAGACGCCATTTCTTTTTTTTTTTTTTTGTTTTTTAAATTTGTTTAAAAAAGAAAAAGTTCAAAATATTTTTTCCCCCAGAGGTCGCGAGAGATGGAAAAAAAAAAAAAAGTCGAAATGAAATTAATAAAGCTTTGTACTGACAGTTGTGGTCTGTCATTAAGGTTATTTTTTATTCATTGCCTCCATTGTAGTTTTTGATCGAAACCAATAAGGATTGATTGATTTATCGATCAATCATTTGATTGCGGAAGGAGAGGTCACTTCCGTTTTCACTGGTCCACGTGGGTCACCGCACCTTGGCGCAAGATTCGCCTTCGTCCGGGTTTCCCTCCCCGCTCCGGCGGCCCGAACGGGAGCGTTCGCCTCCTCCCCGGGGACACGGCGACGTTCGCCTGCCCTGGATTTCCGACCCACCCCGCGGATAAAGCGGAGCCGAAGTACGCGAATTATGTTTACATTAAAGTCGGGCTCGGGGCGAATCACCGGCAAATATAAAAAAAAATTGCGGAGGAGCTTTGGAAGCTTTTTTTTTTTTTTTCATTTTTTTTTCTCTCCCAAATCTAATCTTTTTGATGAAACACATGTAGCAACAAGAGTCAGCAGTGTAACCTGAGGCGAGCAAAGCATAGGAGATCAGCCGCATGGCAACATATTGAAGTTTCTGCCTCAATTTAGAGTCATTTTGGTCGGACGAGCTTTTGAAAATGTCGGCGCGGGGGCGGGAGAAACGAACTCCCCTCTCCTCGGCCCCGAATCGATGTCGAAACGCGACTCGGACGACGAGAGAGAAACCGGCCGTCGCCCGTCGCCCGTCGCCCGTGCCGGGCCAATTCTCACGGCCAATTGGCCGCAATAATTAGCCCGGAGAGTAAGGTTAATAAAAAGAAAATTATTTTACATCCAGCGCGTTACCATTTATGACGGTTGATAATTGCTGGCTGACAGTGGCGTCCCACTCTTTGCAATTAACATTTCGTTTCGATTATTCCGTCCTAATTTATTAATTTATGCCTCGGGAGCAGTGCCGTGATCGTCGTTCCCGGGGCGAGAGCGTCTTCGAGCCGACCAAATCCCCAGGGGGGGGGGGGGGTGGAAAGGCAAAAGAAGGAGGAAAAATTCAAAAGTCTTCGATTGCCCTGCCGTGGGGGCGGGATGGACGCTCGCCGAAGGCGTTCAGCTACCGGCTTCGCTCCTGCCCCGGCTGAGGCAGGCTTTAATCTCGGAGGCCGAGAGAGTTCCTCAAGCGTCCGCAGCGAAAGGTGAATTTCCCCGGGAAATTTATTTCCCGGGGAAACCTTCGATATTTCATATCTCCGGCGGAATAATGGGGGTTCACATCACAAATTTCATAACCCGTTAACAATGGTTTCCTTCGGAGGGAGCCGGCTGCCCTTTATTGTCTCCACCGTGGATTTTTCCATTCCGAAAAGCCCCCGGAGAGCTCCGATCTCACCGCCACCTGAGAAATAAGATTTTCGCCGCGGAAAACGTTCGTCTTTGAAAATAATTTCGCACCGCAGCGGCACATCCTTGGGGGTAGGCGCCCGCGAGGGCAGCCTCCGAAACCCTCGAATGCAACCCGTACGCTTAATAACCGGGTTTAATTTTTTTTCAATTAAACCTCCGTCCCCGCTCCCTCCGGCGCATTTCTTTAAACTTATCCTCTGTGGCAAAAGGACTTCGGAGCTTTATAAAATACAAATATCCCAATTAAAAAAAAAAAAAAATTTTTATTTCTCCTTGTTAGGGCCTTTTCTAGCGGATTATTAAAAACTGAGACTTACCCCGTTGTATTCAGGATGTCATTTTTTTCATAAAATACAAATTCCTCCTATTAAAAAAAAAAAAAAATGAATGCGGAACGTGACGAAGAAGGAAAAAGGTTAATAAAAGTCGTTATTGAGATAGGAACGGATCGCGTGCTGGCCCGTGGACAGCTCCGCGGCACTTCCGAAGCGAACGGCAGCACTCGCCAAAACATCTTTGGAAGCAGGTTTTTTTAGGCATTTCCGACCCATGGCCGAGTCTTTGTGACCGGGGAAAGAAGACGCGAGGTCGAAAGGGGTAGAAAAATGAAAGAAAGTGTAATATTTTGAAAAATAAACAACGGAGAAGTAGCAGGAAGGACAGTTGGAAGTGGTTTCCGTGGTCTGATGGCGCCTCGGGTGTTGTGCTTTTGTCGCTGTGGAAAAATCCCCGGGAAAAATCTGAAAATTCTCGGTTTTTCCAGTGTTTCACGTAATCTTTTTACGTTGGACGCCAGGGTCCGGAAGAATAACGGCGGTTTCCCGGAGTCTTCCAGCCACGGGGGGAGACCCTTCTTGCGGTTTCGTCTTCCTTACCGAAACTTTGGTACTTTCGCAAAGCGAGCTGGCAATCATATCGCCTCGGCGGTCTCTAACGAGGGAGGTTTTCCGGTCCCCGTGCTTTCCCCCGATCAAGATCGAATGCGAATGTGACCGGAAGAGCTACATTCCGCATGCTGTCTCGCTTTCGAAGATCCGGCTTCTTTTTCTCCATGGGTGGAGGGGAAAAAAAGGAAACGGGAAAGGCATAAAAAAGGAGATTAGGACGACGGAAAGTAAAGAGTCCAAACGTCCATTAGACTAAAGCAATTCCACAATTTCACGTAAACCATTATAAATCTTGATTTAGGATGGCAAATCTCGTTTAAAGCGGTAGGTGAACTCGTTTTCCGGTCCTTTTTGCGGGTCATCGACCAAGATTTTTTCTCCATCTTTCGAGGGAGGGCAGGGAAATGCGGGAGAAAAGTGCGGGTAGATGCAGTCGATGTTCGCGCGACAAAAAAAAACCCGCAGGAGCAGGGGAGGGAAAAAAGTCGCCCCTGGTCGCAGACACGTTACGCTGATTGAACAATAATAAAATGTCACCCGAAACTTTTTCCACCCCTTCTTATTCTTCTTATTAATCGATACAGTGACTCATCATTTAAATCGGGAGCCTGAAAAAAAAAGGAAGGAAAGAAAAATAGAAGGAACCCCACCGTAAATCATCCCTTAATTCAATACATTGTCTACCTCTGGAAAAACCACCCTCAGCCCTACATAATGAAAGTCACCCTCGGAGATGTGTTCTGACTTTTGTCACCTCAATTTGAATCGCTGCTTACCTCATCCCTTTTCTTTCATCCCCTTCCGCCACCTCCGAACTATCCCCCATCCGCAGCAGCACTTTTTAATCTGTCCTTTGTCTCCGCGGCTCTTTGTTTAATTTTCTATTACAAAGTAAAGATTAGTTTTATTTTATATTGCTTATTCAGGTGTTTCCGTTTCTTCCCTCCTCCGGGAATTGGTTTCCTTTCGCCTTCTGCCGTCGCGGGAAGTTCAACAATTTACGCGGGAATTCTCCCCGACAGTCCCGGTCGAAACGGATTAAAAAACCCTCCCGGGACCTTTAATCTTATCCGTGTACCATTGCGCCGGAGGTTCCTTTTTTTTTTAAAAAGCATCAGAAATTAAAAAGACGTTTTCCCATCGGTGGGAAACTCCGTTTCTGACGCATTCCCTGTCGGGAATGCCGGCGATTGACTGGAAGATTAATGCTGGAAAAGGTTAGCCCTCATCCCTCTCCTTGTCACTAACCTTTAATTGTATTTCCACCTTGGGCACGTGCGCCTTTCGACCGGCACTTCCACTGCGTTTTGCGTCGGGCAATCCAACGGATTTAAATGACGAAAAACCAGGGGCGTAAAAAGGTAATGAGGGAAGAAAATTTCAAACATCAACCCCATTCGGAGACTCAAGTTCCATTTTCATAACTCTTAACGCGGACGACCGCATTATATTCCAAATTCAATCCATAGAGATTGCTCCACCTCGAGAAATTTAAAAAAAAAAAACATAAATTTGATGGAACATATATATAAGTTAACCCATAAAATATAGGCATATACATTGGAACCCAGTGTGAAGCCCCCACCGGTATAACGCGCACGGTAAATTTATCATTTTTTGATATTTTCATATAAAAACCCCCTTAGTATTTTAACTCTTGTTCATGCATACAGATCGTAAAAATTGTAAGGCTAAATCTTTTGTTATATATATATATACATACATACATACACACACCTTTTGTTACGTCGCTTCCTCAATACATTCGCTCACGGAAAAAGGTCCGTGGCTAAAAGATGTACGGATACATTATGCAAGCATACAATGCGGTCAAATTACAGGCGAAACAATGCATAACGACGATTTTGTGGTAGTTCGTGCAGGATTCTCATCGGGCTGAACATAAAAATGCAGAATATATCCTTCGCGCCAGGTCAAAAGTGAACTCTCAGTGCGTGCATAAGATGAATCTCCCGTTTGCCTTGCCCCGGAGGCCGTCACAGTGAGAGCTTGCACTTACCCGGAGAAATCCCGATCAAATGTCATCTGCATGCAGAGGGGGTGAATTTCCCCGCCGTAAAAGATAGTAATAATTAGGGGTGAGAGGCTGTTGCCGCTGCCGTCTTGATGCCCTTCTGGCGAGCCAACCTCCACAGGGAGAAACATTCTGAATTTAAATCGAAAAATTTAATTTATCTTTTCCAACCGGTTTGATACGGTGGACGCAGTCAGGGGGAAAAAGTGCAGCGGGGGATGATAGGGGGATGAAGCGGCGGATTACGGCCCTGACGACGACGACCATGATGATGATGATGATGATGATTCACGTGGCACGGGGGTCGTGATTTTAATTTCGAAAGCCACGTGCAATTCTTAACAAATGATCCGTGCGCTCTTTTTTCTTCTTTCGGGGATGCATTTTAAGGGTGGAAAAGCCGAGGGGGTTGCGAATTAAATGCTTTCTCGAGTGCCCTTTCGCTTTTGCAGCGGAACCCTCTTCCATCTCTCACGGTCGAGCCTTTTATCGTTAAACTGCCATACGCCGGGAACGTTTCAGCCGATGCGTTTTCCTCCGCAAAGGACGGAACCTACCTGTCGCCAGGGGGATCGGGGAACGCTTCCCGCTCCGAACGCTTCCCGTTTCGCTTTTCGCGAAGCATTTACCCGGTCGCTTAATGAAATCAGCGTATCGCAATCCCGATGATTGCTCCGCAAGACTGGCGGATGACATCTCGACAGACGGTTTAACCAACCGTTAAATTACTCTTGGCATGCTATCTCGAAAAGCACGGACGGACGTTTTATTTTTTTTATTTTTTTTCTTCCTTCGTCCCTTCCCAACCCACGGGAGCGACTGCGGGGGTTGGGAAGACCGCTCGGCTTCCTCCCGCGAGAAGGTGTCGGCCGAGGGCGAGCAGACGTCGCTCCCAACGGCAAGTCGGTCCGAAAAGGTTCGGGGGCGGCACGCGAACCGGGAGGTTACTAAAGGCGGATCCGCTCCGAAACCCCTCCCCGCCCCCGATCCGACTCAATATCAATGGCTCCCTAAACATCCCAAAAATGTTAATTAAAATAACCACCCCCACCCCCGAGGAAAGTGGGGGCGGGGAAGGATTTCTTGAGGAAGTTTTCAGATAACGCCGCCGGAACTTATCCGCCATCCTTCGAAAAGCACGAGGATGTAAAACAACTTAAAATTTAGTGCTCCTCGGTTATTCCGAAGCAGACGAAAGTTTTCGCTCGGCCCGGGGCGAGGGTGCGAAAAGGCATCGACCGGGGAGGGAGGAAAGGAAAAAAGTCCTCGGGTGCGACACGTTGAAACGTGTCAGAATAATAAATTCGAAGATGGCGCATTTCGAAGCTAATCCGTTTTATTCAATTAATTATAATGTGACGTGATCCTCAGGTTACGGCGACAGAGGAAAACAAAGAAATCGCAACGTGAGAGAGCGAGATAGGGCGCATCCGGACGCGCGAGAAAAAGGCCCCAATCCTCTCCCCGGAGGGGAGGTGGGGCTCGGAAAAGGACACCCTTATGAGGAGACCCGCGAGCGGGAGCAAGATGCCGACCGTCACATTAGCGGAGTTTTCAAGGTGAAAACGATAAATGCGAGACGCCTCGCGATCGAATCGAAAGCCCCGTCGCACCCACGCTTGACTTACCGAGCGGATCGATTTTCGCAAAGCCACCGGATTTGCAGGAACTCGGTTTCCGCTTTCCCCGAGCAAACGTCGAAAATCCATTAATTGGGAAAAGTCGTCACGGGGAGGGGTGGAGGCGGTCCAACTTTCACCGGCGGAAAAATCGCCGCTCGGGTGGTGCCGCCCTCATCTTCCGGTACCGCTCCGAACCGGGAGCGTGGCCGGAAACGGCCGGCCGAACGGTGAAATTTGCCTTTTTGCGATCGTGATTAATCGACCTCCTTTTTACCGCCACTCGAAAAAGGTTTATTTGCTTTATTAAGTTTGCTCCGCGTCCCGTGTCACCGTCGATTGCTGCCGCCGAGCGACGCGGGAATTTAATTCCCATTCACCTTCGGCGAGGATTTGAAAAGTGACCCTTTATTCCGAGGTCGAATCCGACCCGTTCGAGGACCGAGATCGGGAAACTCGCCGAAGTCAGCAAACGCCGAGAAAGAGAAAACGAGGAGAAGGATCACGGGGAAAAAAAAAAAAGGCTTTCGAGTCGGAATTAATTGAAATTAAGGTTATCCATAATCGCTCGGGCATGAATTTTCGAGTTTCTCGAAGGGAGCGAAAAAGGAAAAGCTTCCTAATCCACCACCCCCTCCCCGTGTCGATGTCCCGGGAAGAGGGAGAGGAGGGAGAAGTCGAGGTAAGAAACGGGGAAGAAGAAAAAAGGTGGTCAACGCCAAAATCAGACGGAGAGAATTTCACGTGACAGCAGATGACACGAGGTCAGTAAACAGGTGACCTTTCGGAACACCCTCCACACATTTCACCCCGCTCCGAAGCAGAAGAAAATGAATTTCCGTTAATTCCGACCCCTCGCGGGTTGCTCCTTCATTTTAACGTCACGGGGACGGCCTCGGTTAAAAGACTCGCCGGCGACGCTTTAACCGAACGAGAAGCGGAGTCTACTTAAGGCCCCGAAAATCATCCTCGCATCCCTTTTTGGTTATTGTCCTTTTCAACTAAAACTCCCTTAAAGTTGTCTTATTGTTCTGAAATCGCCGTCTGTGACGAAACGCCGAGGTGAAATCACTTTCAGATGTGGAATAAAAGCGGCCCCGGGGTGGCGGGTGGAAAAATCTTTTTTTTTTTCTTCTCTCTCCGCATAAGACAATCCCGATTGAACGTTTCTCTTTCCTTCCGGCGACGCTGCCGCCGGATTTTTGGTATTGTCCCCAAGTCCTAGCCCTCCAACCCCTTTTCCAGCCCCTGAGTGATTTAATGTCCGGTGAGTCAGTAGATTTCCGACGTGTATTAAGCAACCTAACCGAGCATTTAATGAAATCGCATTTGACGTTCATTTTCCCTCCGGAAAATCTGATATAAACCATTGATAGTTATCCATAACCGTGGTCTTTGGCGTCTCGTCCTCCGTTGCCGTTTGCCCTGTCAGGTCAGCGAGGAATTATGCGAAGGCAATTCAAATTTATCTGCCGCCCAAAGTGAAACGTAAATTTCAATAAACCTCACAGCTTTGCCGAACCTTTTAGTGAGCTTTACTTTCGAATCGGATGCGGGAGGTCGCATGAGGAAAATCGCAAAAAGCTCCTTCTAAATGGACGAAACTCCAGACTTTCCAGAATTTATTTTATTAGCGGAAAAAAAAAATATTTTTCGGAGCTTTCGAAAAGGCCCGAACATCCCTTTTTTGCAGCCATCTGACATCGGGAGCGACTTACGTCCCGGCCGAAATAATCGATAAAATCGCCTCGAGCCGAGGGACGGAAACTCGTGCGGACGCCGATGCTGCACGCGCCGCGGAAAGCCCCGCTCGGCCCCGGAAGTCACTTAGCCGACGCTTTAAGCGAGGTCAGCCCGACGAGATCGCCCCGTGCCGTTATATCCGATCGGGCGACGTGCGCGGTTCATTCCGGCAGCGCCGACTTTTCCCCCGTAAAAGTTTCCCTGCCGGTACCTATGCTCGCGATGGCGAGCAGCCGGAAAATTTTTTCCCCTCGACTTTCAAAAAATTTTCCACTTCATAAATTTCCGCAATAAAAGGCGATGATCGCGATGCTCACTTTCTCGGTCCCGGCCCTTTTCCTCCCCTTTCTTCCCATTTCGCGTTTCACATAAATCCGTTCCCGTTCAATTTAGGTTATGCTAAATCAATTAAGTCGGTTCAGCGGAACCTTTTCGGGCCATTCGAGAGCGGTCGCCCACGAGTGCGGAGCCTTCTGCCCCGGCATCCGCCTTCCTCCCCCACCCCCCCGAAATCGGGAACGTTACCCGGCACCGTGCGAGTTTTGTTTTTCCCCCGTGATCATTCGGGAGGGAGAGATGGAGGAGGGGAAAGGGAGAAAAGCGAAAAGAGACATAAAAGAGAAAGGGAGAAAAGAAGACTAAAAGGAGCAATAAAAATTTTAGAAAGAGCAATAGCAGGAGACGAAATCCACTTGAATTGAACTAAGAAATCAAGCAAATGAAAAAGCGTTGAAAAATAAAACAATTCATGATGCCTTCGCTGGTTGGATGCTGGAAAAAAAAAAGTAAAAACAATAATAAAATAAACAGAACAATAAAGTAGAATCGAAGCACCTCGAAAAAGCCCCCGACTATCAACCCCCCCGGGAATCCACCCTCTCCCAGATTGGGAAGGAAAAAAAATAGTCGTTGCCTCCGTGATTCGTCGCTCGCTCGCGTCGCCTTCGGGAGGCCGCATTTTTGCCGCGGCCAAGTCGACGGTGAAATGCTCGAAGTCGCGGAAGCAGCGGATGGAAGGAGAAGTGTAACGCTTACGGAGGATCGGATACAAAAAGCGAAAGGATAATTTTTATGCCTTTTTTCACGCGATTGACGTCGAAGCTTTCGGCTTCGTGCATCGCCGAAGAAATGCCGCATAAAGGAGGCGGTGAATATGGGAAAACCGGATGTACGGGGGAGGAAGGGGTCGGACACTCACCCGCACAGCCGCGAGAACAATATCTAAGGAATATCAAACATGAAATCATCCCTTATATCTCGCCCCGGACGTGGACCGGCATAATCATCCCGGATTTCCACATTCCCGGGGCCCCCGCTCGCAATAAAGTACTTCTTTAATGCGCGAGACCGTTCGAGGGGCCGTTCACCTTCCGAAACTCTCCACGTCCGTTTAGCCGTACCTTATTTTATCCAGATAAAGCTGCCACCGGGATCGATCGGCAGCCCTCGGTCGGGGCAGATAAAAGGGAAGGGGGAGAAAAATGCACAAAGGCCCATCGTAAATTTCGGAAAACTTACGCAGATAATATGAATATGGCGAAAAAAAAAAATTTTCCGCACGGTCCATATCCATAATTCGTGGCAAGTAAAATGATGATGCTTTCATCCATGTGAAAAGGTGGAGCCGAAGCCTATTGAAGCGGAAAATAAATACATTGTTCATATTTATATATATTCATAGATAAATTTCGGTTGATGACACGTTCCCCACGGCGTCGTAATATATATATTAATACTTTCTGGGCCCCGTTCGAATTCTTAGCAGACAGAAGCCATTGTTTAACGTAATGCACTTCTCCAGCCCTCCCCCCACCCTTCGCCTTCTCCGCAAACCTACGCCACTGCTCGCGAACGGAGTTCCATCCAGCGAGTTAAAAGCTTCCCGTGCAATCATCGGCTTACGCTGCAGCGCTGGCCCTCCGACAGCTTAATTTATGCGACAAGTACACTTAAAAATTATATTTATGCTCCTTTCCTCTGGCTGCGAATTCAAGTCTCCGCAGTCGATCCACGAGACAGAACCACGGACTTAAACTGGGAATTGCTCCTTTGATTCCGTTTCAGTTGACGAGGAGGCGCAGGCGAATGCGAGACGGCCCCGCGAGAACGAAAACGATGAGGAACCGCCGAAAATGACGGACGCAGCCATGTGCAACCGAAACAATCCGGACGTCAGCCACAACGGGACAATGAGCAACTCGGACAAGAGGAGCACGGAAAGGAAGAAAGAGACGAAGGAGGAGGACGGGGACGAGGAGGACGGTAAAATGCTCGTCGACGGATGCGGCTCGCGCGAGCACGAAGTGCCAAACGGTTCCCGGGCCGCGCAGAGACACATCCAAGGGCCCCGGAACCTGGAAACCGTTCTGAGAGTCAACGGAGTTGTAAAAAAGGAGAAACCCTCTGTGATCAGCGATACGTGTAAAAGAGAAACAAATCTAGGCCTTCAACATTTGTTACTATTAGAGAACCCCAAAACGAACGGAGATTGCTCTCCAAGCCTTAAGGAACCGAAAACACCAGTGATCGTAGTTAAAACTGTAAGCGATTTGAACAGTAGTGATTTTAGTGCGAAACAGGAAGAGAAGAAGGAGGCGACCGAAGAGGAGAAGATACGGGAATACCTGAGGAGGAGCGACACCGCGGTCATTTACCAGGAGCCTGTGGGACACACTAACGGTAAGTGAACGACTTCCGGTCGGGATGAGGAAGAGAGGGCGCTTTTAATTTTAGCCGAGGCTTCCGCTTTCCTGCCATTCCCAGTTCCCGGCCGAGACCTCCGCGATGTTTTATGCCGGATGCGGATTCGCGGAGCCCGAAATGAGGATCCGAAGTGACGGTGGTTGAAAAATTGACCAATTATTTAGCCTCCGCCCCCCCACCCGAGCGAGGGATGCAGTTTTCCGTCATTTCCACTCGTCGGAGCTCCCGCTAAGACAGACCGACCGGGAAACGTGGAAGCAGAAGAAAATTCTGTCTTCTTAATTTCTACTCGAAACCAATTAACAACGGCTTAATTGTTTCCCCCGCTTTTAATACGATCGAATGACTTTTCTTTTCTTATTTTTATTTAATTTGTTTGCCGCTTTCCTTTTTTTCGTATGGTTTATGTGAGCGGAAGGAAATTCTTCGCCTCCCCCCCACCTCCCTTGCCCCGCTCCGACACCCCCCCCTTCGTCTTCCTTCGGGAAAAAAAATTCGGATTTCGGGGCTGTTCGGTCATCGGGAAGGGCGACTGCGGACACGTTACGACCGGAAGTGGCAGCAGGAGCAGTTTCTCGGAGGCGGCAGGCACGGGAAGTCGATCCTCGCTCCCGGAGAGTCCCGCAGACGGGGCCTGGAGCCGGGGAGGTGTTCTCCGATGGAGAGCGAAGCATTTTTTTTTCTCTCTTTTTCGGACATCGGAATCTCTTTCGCTTTGAGGACCCAATTAAAAAGCGAATGCTCGGTCGGAGGTTAAATACTTTTTCTTAATCCGACTTTTCTTTTAATGCCTTTCAATTAATTTTCCCGGGGAAGATGCGGAACCCGGGAAGTTGCCAGGTACGGACCAAGCACGAGGCGGTCGAAGCGGGGAAAAAAAAAGCGGGAAAAGGGGCGAATTTCCTTAATGGAGACCGTCTCCCTTCCTTGGTTATGGTTTCGCTGTCGCGACCCTGCGGCAAAACAAAATAATAATAATCTCAGCAGAAGAATTAAGAAATCGATTGTAATAGTGCGATGTAATGTTTTTATGGTTTTTTACTGGTTTTTATACTTTTCTCCGCTTTTATTTTGATTTTTCTTTTTATGCGCTCATTTTTATTCTTCCTTCGCCTCTGCCCGGATCAGTCCCCGTGGAGGCATCCTGCGAAATCGTTCGAGCCTCGACCCCGCAGTGGAAGACGTTTTCGGCACGTGGAGGAGAGGGGAGAATTTTCCAGGGGTACCGGCACTGGATAATCCGCAGCCGAAGTGAAGTTTTTCGGGTTTCCCGTGGAAATAAATAATTGCGAACATAATTTTGGAAAAGGCTGAAAGTGTTGCGTAGCACTTAAAGCCGCGGGATTTCGCGATCCTCTCGCTTCCGCCCTTTCCCCCCCCGGGCACCCCCCCCGGCGGCGTTTTTCGTCTCCCATCTCTCTTGACTTCTGGCAGCTTGAAGTGGCGCCTCGTTTATGCCCCCCCGATTCGCCCCGGCACTCTCTTCGTGTACAATTAACTTACGAATTTCAATTTTTTTTAATATTAAAGCAAAATTGAGATTTGTTGCCATCCCGGGGAAAAAATAAATATATAACAATGATACATAATTTCTAAACAAGTTTCTTTTTCCAGTCCTCCAAGTCGAGAATTTCTCCTTTTTCTCTTTCTGCAGCTCTTTCCAGGTCGTTTTATTTTATTTTCTTGTTTATACACATTCCCGCGTTTATTTATTTTCATCGGGAAATTCTCTCGTCAAACCTTTTTGGCACTTCGGCCAAAGGCTTTCGCCCTGCGAGAGAAATTATGTATCCGAAACGTCGGATTTCCCCGTCTTGGCAATGCTTCTCGGGGGATTTCGGTATCCTGGTAATTATTGGTCATCCCGGCGACGTCCCGGGACATAAATATGGCTCATATCCCGACGTTTTCTGGTACCATATATAAGCAAGTATTTGAGTGCTTTCCTTTAAACATTCGTGGACCGTCTGAAATGCGTACAGTTAATAAATGGGATTTAGGGGGTGGGCCCGCGCTTTTGTTGCATCTCCGGGCTCGCTCTTTGTTCGCCCGCACGAAAAGAAGCGGAGAATATCAAGCTTTTCTGACGCTGAGGCTGAGCGATGGGTTTCGCCGGAGTTTTCGCGGACTGCGAAGAACACCTTGGTGCGGGGCCACGGTGCACGACCGCATAAACCAAGCTTCCATCGGGCACAGAAAGGAGGAAGAATAAATTGAAATTCGGGAGCCCGCTTTCAATCAAAAACCCGAACGTTCCTTCCTGATCGAAAAATGTAACGGAAGCGATGCCTCCGAGATGTTTATGATATTTGCCTTATTTGAACGCTAGCTGGCGAATAATTAATCATTCCGCCGTTGGATCGGAAGCCGTTAAGCGGCGGTTTTTGGGCCGGAGCGAGCCAAATTTTCCCTTATCCGGCGAGTGGACGTTCCACGAGGCCTGCGGAGGGTCGTGCGCGGATCGAAGAAACTCCGGTCCGGGCGCCTTTCCGGAGATTCAATTTTTACCCCCGCACGTAAGCACGGAAAACGTCCGAAGGAAATGGAGCGATCGAGTGACAAAACCGCGGTAAGAGACTGCAAATGGAAAACTCTCTTCCCGAAAATCATTTAAAGTTAACTGGGAATACATATTTCATGGGGGAAAGGAGGAAGAGGAGATTCGGAAGTGGTGGCAACATGATCATGTCATCGGGCCGCGAATTTCCCCGGGCTAAGGGTAAACTTTCGGATTGCTCCCATGTTAGGAGCAACTTTCTTGTTATAAATTACTGATGAAATTTCAAGATTTCGCCGGTCTCCCTTCGGATTCCGCCGGCGGGGGGTCCGCGAGGGCCCCGGCGATCGCGGCCTCCTCGCACCCGGGTTCCGCCGTGTTCGCCGCCGATTTTTCCTCGTAAGGAGATTAAAGAGCAACTTTGATGAGATCCGGGAAACAAGAAAAGGCCATTTTCCCATTCATCGGCGAGGTCCGGGGGCGGTAGGAAGCGGCAAGACGGAAAGCCTATCCTTCTTCATCCCGTAAAATGAAACTAAGAAGCAAATAATATCTCTGGAATAGTTTGGTTTCCTGCAGGGTTTCCTCAAAGTCCAATGGCTACTTTGCGGTTTCCGTTTGTCGGTTTCTGTCTTATCTCGTCAAATTTGAATCCCTTTAATTGTTTCTTGTCCCATTGGAAGCTTCTTGAATATTTCGATCTTCCCGTTCTCCTCTCCCCCACCCCTTCCCTTCCTCTCGAGGAAAAGGGTTTGTCGTCTCGGTGCCCGGGATCCTTCGACGTCCGGAGCAGAGGGGAAAAAAAAAAATGGGGCGGCTTTCTGCTGCCACGACGAGTTCCTTCTTTTGCGCAGCGAAACTTTCTATTATAAATCTTGAAAGTCCCCAAATTGCCGGGCAGCTCTTGTTCTGTCCGGCTAAGTTGTATTTAATTCAAGTAATTAAAGTAATTGTGGTTTCATAATATACGCAATAAATAATTCTCTTCGGCCGTTTTATAAGGTCATTAAGAGGCAGCCATTCATTTTATATCCAAAGTGCGACAGCAGCACTCACTCCGGCGAATTTCCACCAATAAACTTGTAAGCAATGCACTGGCCACAAACCGATTCAGCTCGAAAGCATTCGATATATCGAAAGTCTTGGCAAAGCGAAAAGAAAATAATAATTTTTTTTTCTTACAATATATGTCGCTTTTCGTTCCCGCTTAGTTCCCATACATGTCGCTGCATAAGGACCGTTTGTCAAATTTTGGATCAGTGTTAATATAAGGGGATGAACGGGATTCGGAGGGCAGAAAATCATCGACCAAGACTAAATCCACGTCAGCGGCTGGAAAAGAGGCAGAAACGGGTCTCTCGCTGCATATAAATCCACCCGAAGTTTTCCCGGGAGCCACCAACAATTCGTCAAGATTTTAGTCCGGGTATTCTGAAATTGAAACAAGTCCGTGATGGGCGGCAGCCCATAAGGGGCGAAGGATTTCTCCAAAATAGCGCAGGCAGCGTTATCCATCCCCGTGCCTCCAGTAACTCGCGGGGCAGCGGATCCTCCACACCGGGAGCCTTTTCCTCATCTTTTCAGCGGAAACTTCCCGTTCATGTAAATCAAAACAGTTAAAACTTTGGAAAACGTTACGTTTAGGTCAAAGATTTAAGGCTTAAGAAAACCCTTAGTCGAAGTATAATAGAGTTTCTATTTCATTTCCAAAGTTTCTCAGTTTCTTGGTTTCTGTTCATGTGAAATTCTTGGACTCGAGGGGTTTTCCATGAACAAGATTCTCTGCGGTTTCTTAAAACATTCAGTTTAAAGGGATTCTGACTGGGAATTTTCGAAAATTTCGCCTTTTCTCCATCTCTCTCTCTCTCTCTCTCTCTTCGGGGCCTCTTTGACTAAACTTGCAGGAGAAAAATGGAAAATCGCCTTTTTTTTTTTCCTATTTTCCGCCATCCCTCCATCCCTCCGCCACGGATTCATTTCCACCACCAGCAGCAACTCCCCATCTCTTTAAAACATTTAAAAGGTGCCGCATTCCTTAAGGGAACAATCGGAAAAAAGATCCCAAATCCCGAGGGATGCGAATTTTTCGAGGAGCAGACACGTATAATGCATTCCTCATTTAACAAACATAATATATATTTTGGGGATAATGGGAAATGATCGCCCATGCTTAGCATGGGGCGCGTTGACCATAATCCCGGGGGCGGTTGATCCTTCCATCTCGCCCCCTCCTCCGAAGAAAACTTTCTTTATGAAGTTTAACCGGGAAAATTCATATAATGATTATAGAAAGCGTCTTACCGAAGACGAACCTTTTCGAATTACTGAAATTCTTAAGATGTATTAACTTTGAAAATTTAATGGCCAGCGTCCGCTTTGGGTGTGTTTTAATTCAAATTTCTCGGGATGTATTATGCCCGTTTATCGGACATGTTTAGCGCATTCCAGGGAAGGGATTTTGCCTTCCTCAAGGAATGCTCTGTGATTATTTAATAATAATAATGATAACGATAATAATAATAACTATTTTCCTTTTAATAATGTTTTTTTTTCTTTTACCGTGCTACTTATGGGAAAGGCAAAGGAAAGGGAAGAAAATCCAATTTCGAGGCATTTTCTGCTTATTTTTACCGATTTTCCTCTAAAATCCTCGGCGGGATTAATTTTTCCTTTTTTTCGAGAACCTAAACCGGGATATTTTCCAGGACTCCGAAAATGATCATCTTTTTCATAAAAAGAAAAAATATGTCACAACAAATTCGGTTCACATCCCGACACCGTAAAGGTAGACGAGAGACTTTGACCGCTCTGTCAAACCTTCCGGGACGTCGAATGTATCGCGTTCGGCCTTTTTTTTTTTTTTTTCGAAATACAGCACGATGACACTTACAGGGAAACTGTCGCAGCTCGGAAAATAACGCAAACGGCCTTTCGAAGTTCAAACCTATCCTTCGAAGCTTCCGCCTGCCTGCAGGAGCAACTCGCAGAAGGATCTCGGAATGATCGGGAGATCCAGGATCGTGGGATCAGGCACAAGGAGTTGAGGTTAATTTCATCTTCCTCCCCATCCAGAGAAAAGAGAATTATAGAAAAGAGATAAGGAGAAAGAAACGCAATAACTTTTCATGTAAAAGACATAAATATTAGTTTAACACGGAGTAGAGGGAGGATTTTTAAAATTGCAAATCTTCTTTCCAGTTTGGTTTTAGGTGGATTTTTCTTGTTAAAACCGAATATTGGATTTTCATTTTCCATAATCTTTAAAATCCGCAACCACCAATCTACTTTTTCTTTATGCAAATCTCTTCTTTCCCACATTTATTTATTTTTACGTACATTTTATATTTAACAGATGATAATGCTTGCATTAATCATTCTTCCGTTGGGTGCACCGCATTTCTCGGCTGCATCTTTTCTTCCGTTAAGGCTCTGCCCTACCATATCCCGCTTTCTACCTTTTTTTCCGCCGCCCCGCAGACCATCCGCAAACCTTTTTTTGAAAAATGAAATCGCCCATTGCAATGCAATGGAACGGTCGAGTGCAAGGTTGGTGTCCGGAAGGCTCTTCCATCACCGTCGGCCCCTCGACTTTGTGTGCCGCCATATCATCTGGATATTATCGGAAGTCGAGAAATGGTCAACCACTTAACTTCCAACTCCTTGTTCAAACATCAAGTGTACACAGTTGCCGGTTATGTACATTTCCCCTTTTGCGAAACTTTCAGTCCTTCTTCAAGCGCCCCATTTTCGATTCTAAAACCGCGGTTTCTTTTTGGCGGAGCCTCGAAGGATTTCCTTCCACACGGGGATTTCATCTCTACGGAAAACAACCATTAGAAAAAAATACCTGCCAAGGGGTTCGCAACGCCACTTCGCGCCCGAGGATGAAGCTGGCTCTGTGAATACAAAAGGATTCTTATTATGAATTTTCTTCAAAGGGAAGGAAGGAGTCTCCCAAACATCCGCACCCCCTGCGGGGAGAGGTCAAGGGGGCGAAACGGGAACCGCGGGGGAAAAAATCACAACCTACGTTATACATATTTTGAACGTTGATTACGAGAAAATCCTCCTTCTTCCTGATTTTCTTACCGCGTAAAATTATGAAAATATTCACCCCCTCCCTCCCGTGTCCCTTTTTACCCCCCGGGAAAACTTCTTTCTACCCCGCATTTTCACGTCATGTTTTTCTTAAGTAAAAAGTAATAGGCTTGACAAATTTGCACATTACGCCATCATCCCGTGGATGTTGCTGCTTCTTGTACGTATTATCATTATCATCAACCTCTTTTTTTCAGACTTTTTAATAATCCGCAAGCTCTTGCATTTTCGCTTGTCGACTTGCGCCGGGGAGGGGACGGGGTGAAAGAAAGCGAATCTTGACTTGTGAATGGGCTAATTTTTTTTCACGGGGAGGGGGTGACTCCTGGGGGAGGGCATGTGAAATTTTCTTACGCCGGCTTCGAAACCCGAAAAAGCTCCTCGGTCATTATGCAAATCTGCTAGACAAATCTGCTTAACTTATATAAATTTTACATTTTCGCAATTTTCTTATAATACAGTCTGTTTATATTATTCCCTTTTCCGGGGCTCAGCCGGAGAAACTTGAAGGTATTTTTTTTTTTTTTTTTTTTTTTACGAGCAAAGCTCAAAGTTATTCCGGTGCAGGGTGTTGGCGAGAAAAGCAAAGGTTAACTGTAAAAGCAATTTTCGAAATTAAAAAAATTTGACGTTTATTGCTATGACGAAAATTAAATTTTCAATATCGCGTTCTAAGACATAATTTGAGCACATTTTTACGCGCGAAAGATCGGATTTAAGAGTTTCACAGGTGGGCTGGGCGAACCTGAACCTGCGGTAAAAGTCCTTTTTCCTTTTTTTAAAACAAAAAATCCATCCTTAATGCCCCAAGTCAAGTTAATCGCATTTTGATTTAAATTTCATGAAGGGTTTGTAATATAAATTTAAATCGCGTTTGGACGCTGCAAAATTCTGTATTTTCGCATTCAAACGAGAAACGGAAGTCCTCGGAGCCTTCATCCTGTGGAAGAAAAACTTTGGAGCGGGAGTAGTGAGTGTTGGGGGAGACACCTCCCCGAAAATATGTCCATTTCATGGTGAAATAATTAAAGTTATGAAACAAAGGCATTTCCTTTTGGAAAAGTCGGAATTAATTCTAAGACAAGAAATAACAATAGCAATAAATGAGCAAAATGTAGTGGAAATATCTTCCATCTTAATCGGGGGAGGGTCGCGGAAAAGGAAAAGTCAGGAAGATGCCGAGGAAACCGAGAAAACTGGAAACCGACGGGAAGACTGGGCCAGGAAGCCACCGCGATCCGGAGAACCGGAAACCTCGTCGGGAACGTCCTTTAAACAATTACGCAGGATTAAGACGGGATTTTCTGTCGAAATCTTCTCCGGCCCTTCGGATGCCACGGCTGATGGACTGCCCCCCGAGCCACCCCCGATTCCTTCCACGGCATCCCTTCATCCCCATAACCTTGGATCTAAGAAACGGTTATTTATTATTCGAATTTCCCTGCTTTTTCCCGACTAATCCGCGATCGGCGGAACCGATCCCGAATCCGTTCTAATTGCTCACCATCGGCCTTCGCTGACAACGATCCCAAATCCTCCTGCAGCGATACACCTCCAATCGGATGAACGCTTTCGGAGCCGAACCAACGGATAAACCGCTTTTTGCGGAGCTGCGTCCCGAAAAAAACGACACAAAATTTTCGTTTCCCATAAACATTTTGAATTCAATTAATGAAAAAAAAGGAAGCTAAATCTACGTTTCACCGTTCTGAATTTGACTCGAACGTTATCGAAACTTGGAAAAAAAAACAGTTCCACAGTAATTTATGTACAGCCTTAAGAATGCTCTCGACCGACATCAACATCAGCAGGTATCCCTGTGTGTAATTAAAAACTACATGCGCTCTCCACTCGACCGTTCGACAGTCATGTACCGACTTGAATTTAAAAAAGCAAGAATAGCTTTAGCCGAAAAAAACTTGTAAATAAGCTTGATGCCTCAGGTTTTGCGGCAGAAACATAAGGTAAAAAAAAAGTAATAAATAAAAAAGCCATTTATTACAATATCCTTGCAATGATGGATTAGAACATGATAAAAAAATGAGAAAAGGGAGAATAAAGGAAAAAAAAATCAGGGATGGTTTAAAGAAATAAGGGTAGAGAGCAGAAAGAAATCGCTAAAAACAAAGAAAAATTACCATTAGGAAATCAAAGTTCCCTGCTGGCTTGAGATTAATGATAGACAACCCTTAAAAAAACAATGGGAGGAAGAAACGTAGCTCAGAGAATTGAAATGAAAAGGAGGAGAGAGACAGAGAGAGAGAGACAGGAGAAAGGAAAAATCAGAAAGATATTGTAAAATAAAAAATATGGAATATGGAAATTTGTTTAAAAAGAAAAAAAAATTAGGAAGACAAGAAAGGAAAGGAAGAAGGAAAAAAAAAAGTAAAATAAAAGGAAAAAGGATGGAAAGGAGAAAATCTGATGTGAGAAATGAGTGAAATTATAAGGAAACGGAATCAAAAAGACAAGAGTTCAAAAGAAGAGAAAAAAAAATGATGACAGGTACAGATTAAGGCTTTTTGAACAGACATTACAGTCTGCGGATTAAGATTTTGCTTAACTTTCTGTTGGCTACTTAACCTGGGAAGAAAAACAATTAAGTTTCAGGTTAGAAGCAAACCAAACAGCATCAAAAATGAACGTACCTGCAACATGCCGGTGCTCTTCCTCTTATGCGTTGTCACACATAACACTTCACAATTTGGCTACTTTGACAGAAATATTTTCTATTCCTATCCAGGCGAACGGTGTGTAAAGTGCAAAACGTGGAATTTAATTTACAACGTGATAAAAATGATTCTTTTCTCTTCTAATGTTCAACGTTTAAAATTCAAAATTAGTTGTCACAGACACTTTCACTCACTGACATAAAAATGCATTTACTTTTATCAAAATATTGAAATCACTTTCCTTTCATTCCTGCTCACATAATAGAGTAATATACCGCATATTAAAAGAGGAAAACCGTTGTTTCTGCTGCTGCAGATTGCCAAGGGATTTGTGATATTTCAACCGGAATAGGTTGGTTACAGCTTTCTGTGAAGGAAATTTCTTTTTTTCTTTCCGTCATTTTTTTTTTTTTTTTACCCGCCACGTGCCCGCGACCGAGCATCACAAATGCAAACGCATCACGCTCATTTTCAGATGAATCGCGATCCCGGATCGGGAAATAATTTTAAACTTGAAACGTTAAAAAAATCGAAACCTAACCTTATCTCGATCTAAATGCCGACGCCAATTTAATCTGAAGGAATCATCTTTTTTTTTTTTTTCCGATTTTTTCTTCATTCGTTCCATAATCGGAGAACGTAATTTCTTTCCGTTCGCGGGCTGCCAATGACAAAGTTCGCGGATGTGATTTTCAATATTTTTTTAACGAACGGCTTTAATTGCAACGCGTGCAAGGAGGCCATAACTTTTACGTTTCCGCGCTTAATCGGGGATCGGGGAAAGCCTCCGCGATTTTTGTCGGAAACATCCTGGATTCGCGCTGCCGCTCCTTAAAAAAAAATGACGCACGACATCGGAGGCATAAAAAGCGTATGGACCATTGCTAACTTATTCCGGTCCCGGTTTTTTACCTCCCCGGCTTCCCGTTCTTTCCTTCGGATTGATTATTTAAATAAAAAATAAAATAAAATAAAAAGTCAAAACGTTGCTAATAAAAAGAACCGAGGGGCAAACCCTTTTCATTTTGCCGAGCGATATTCGTAACGGGCGTCTGAACATACACGTATAATATTTATTTTATACGTATTTAATACAAGTCAAAAACTTTTTGAGGGAAAACTGTCAGCGGCTGTGACATTTGAGGAAGTGTTTCCGTAATTTTAACTTTTTCTCCAAATAATGGTTTTTCTTGTATTCGCGTCTGTTTTCTTGTCTGACTGTTAATGAGCTCATTAAAATTCGCTTCTTATTCGCTTTCTTCTTTTGGTACAAAAAAAAAAAAATGAGGAGGAAGTGCGTTTGAGGTTGTTTCTGTCCAAACCGAAAAAAAAAAAAAAAAAGCTGGCGGAGAAAAAAATTAAGAAGTTCTCTCCCAGGGGTTGACAATAGTGGATTTCCCTCATCCCACCTTCGGAAAGGGTAACGTAACCTAAGGTATGCCCTCACGTGGACTGCTGCCACGTCTCCGTCTGTTCCCCGCCGCTTCCATCCTGCAGATATCGCTTGCATTTTAAACTTCAATTCGAGGGCTATCAAAAGCTGGGATTTCGTTACAGCACAGTGCCCTCCTGCAAAATGTGATGTTTCACTCCGGTTTTAAGTTTTTTTTTTTCATTTCTTCTGTACAAATAAAAAAAAGAGGAAAAATTCTTTTGTTTTGAAAAACAAAGTTGAAGACATTTTTCACGGCTGTCATTTTCGGGGGGCTAGGACGAAAGAAAAAAGCGATCAGAGGTGGAAGATGCAAATTGTGAATATAATTTTCAGTTCTGCACCGCGGTTTTTCCGCGTTCTCCTTTCTTGTCCAGGAGATCGGAGCAGAGGGCGATACTCCAGTGGGACGCCTTGCACCTCGCCTTTTAGCCTTCCTGGAGAATTGTCCCTGCGCTGGAAAATTCTCCTTTTTTCCTCTTTGCCACAACGCGGGTCAAAAGTAAAAAAAAAAAAAAAAAAAAAAAAAAAAAAAAAAAAAAGAGAAAATTTTCATTCGAAGCGAAATCCTTTTCCCAGTTATTATATATTTTTATAGAAGGGCCGAGAATATATTTTTCCCGTTGTGCATTTTGTCTCGGCCGCCTTCTTTTTGCCTTCATATATTCATTTATGGTTGTCCAAATAAAATCTTACACTTTTCCTGGAGAGGTTCCAACCTTCCGAAAGGTTGGAAATGACTTTTGGGGAGGAAAAAAGAAGAGGAAAAAGGGGAGAAAAATATAAGAAGTAATGATAATGTATACGGGAAGGTGAATTTAGGAAAAACTGCCAGGGACGTAACAAGGATTTCGCACGAAAATATTCAAAGCGTGAACTGCGACGGGAAAAGCGAGATGCGAGCGAGCTCCGGTCCGAGGATCGACTCGCGATTTTCGATATCTCGATTAATCGTTCGGTGCCCCGGTTAATTGCTCACGCGGACAGTTCGCGTATGTGCGCTTTGGTTTTTCACCGTGCGTTCGACTCGCCCCCGGGGTCGAAGGGAGGATTTTGCGGAATACGATACTGCCGGGGAATAAAGGTTACAAAAGAAATAGATAGATTGCGTCATCAGGGTGCGGAAGCCAAAAAGCTTGGAGAAGAAAGTAAGAGAAAAGTGGTTGCAGGGGACAAATGACAAGAAAAGTGGAGGCGACCCAGAAAACAGGAAAGATATTTACCTAAACTATTTCTACTCTCGAGAATATATTGCTCTCTTTGCAAATATAAACAAGTTCACTTTCCCCAACTTTCTTTCCTCTCTTTCTCCGCTTTCGTTTATGTATTTATGGAAATGTCGTGTTCCCATTGAATCCGAATCAGATTTCGCGGAGGCTGCGCACGGTACCGTTCTTCCCTTTCGGGAACGCCTCGGTCCGAAGCCTACGCGTGAAACGGGGTTCCTTTTCCTCCCCGCCGGGGAGGGGGTGCCGGACGAGGAAACGTTTCGACAGGTACGGACGACCGAGGGGAGGGAGAAAAAAAAAAATCGGATCAAGTCGCTTGAATGACGAGAGATAAGTCACATTCGATGAATGAAATTGAGAAGAAGAACCAGCAAACCGTGATTCATTCGAAGGAAAAGGTTGGTGGGCGCCTCTCCGATCCTACTGCGCACCTCCCCCATAAAAAGGTTAGACGTCGTAATCCGATTATTATATATATCTGATGTCGGGAGGAAGCAGAACCTTTTGACTTTTGCGTCTTACCTCGATTCGTCCAACCTCCCCCCTCCAAAACCACCCCCGCGGAAGCACAATGAAATAAAGAAAGGAGGGAAAAAATGTCTCGTGACAAGTTTAGGTTAGTAAAGAAAAATGAGTTTCGGGTAAGAAGGAAAAAAGTTTACCATTTGACAGTTTCCACTTTACTTTTTTTCGGAGATGGCTTGTCAGGTGAAACGTTTTGCCGGGAAATCTCTCCATTCTCGAAATACTAACAATTTGTCATCGTGTCTCTTGTAATCTCTTCAAATAACAATCCTCTGCCCTGGGAGGGAACCCGAAACTTCTTCCATCTTATTCATTTCATCTCCCCCTTCGGGGAGGGGGAGGGGGGGAAGAGGAATTTTCCCAATTTTTTTTTGTCTCCCGCCCCGTCCAGAGAGCGATTTGGAAAATCCAAGGGAAATATTTAAACCCTTGCCCGTGCCCGAAACGTGTACGTCGGTCGGTATCCATCCGGGAAAACGAAAGGGATCGGAAAAGCGCCTCCCGGGTACGGAATTTCGAATCCCGGAAAAAAACCCGAGAGTTAATACGAGGGTTTTTTTTCCCCTTTACCGAAGTGCGTTCGGACTCGCACGTTAAATAGGCGAGCCTACGATTTTCCGCAGAACAACGTTTCCATCGCGGGAAACCCTCTTTTTCCCGGGGAGCAGTATCCGCGGAGAAAAAGCGATTCCGGTAAATTGGGACCGCGAAAAAAAAAAAAAGAAAAGAGAGAAAGAGGAGAAGAAAATCCCGCGGAAAACTCGGCGCTGTCCCGCGGGAAGCTCGAGCTTTGCCCTCGACGGCGTCGCGTTCCGGTTCCCACCGGTGCTCGCCGGTGACGCCGCCATCGCGGAATCAATCGGCGGTGCCAACCTTTTTTTTTTTTTCGGGAACCCCGCTGCGGGAATCACGCGACCGACGCGGGAAAGGAAGAAGAGGCGGCGGCCGCCGCCGCCGCCGCCGCCGTTTCGGAAACTTCGGGAGCTTCTGCATCGGATTTTCTTCTACATTTTTATTATTAAGCCTCAAGGCGAGGTTTCCCTCAGATCGAAACGGGAGCAACCGGCATCGGGAGCCAACGGGCGACTCCTTTCATTTCGCTCACCCGCTCGCTTTATTAACTTTCTGCTCCAAAAATGTTTACATTCCTTCGCTTTATTAGGCACCGTGTACGTATAAAATTGAACCGCTGACAGCGTTATGGGCAAGGTGACCCTAAAAAACGATTTTGCACGGGAATACGACTCATCTTCCATTTTTTCCACTACCTAAGACTCTTAATTCGGCTTTGTGCAAATAACCGTGGGGGATTTAATATCGAGTTACGACATTCAGCTAAAATATCCCTCAGCCACGATTTTCAATATAAATATATATATATATACGTACAGTAAATCGTCTCACGTGAAATTTTTAGCGAACGCGAATCGGAAACGTGACAGAGGCAATGCTAATTGTGTAATTGAATACATTTAGTGCCAGTGCAGACAAACGACAAAAATTTTCCGGGGCAAAAAGCCGCGGATAACAAGGTTCGAATTAACGAACCTTCGGGATTTTTCCTGCTGGTCATAATTTCGACCGCGTAAAATATACTTATTATCTGACGTTTCCCCCGACGCTTTTTTATCTGTTTCGCTGTCTTCCGCAGCTCCAAGGCACCGGTCCGTCACTCTCCCGGCAGCACTTCATCATTCCTCCACGGTCTCTTTTTCCCGTTTGCTTTTTCGAGTGCGGAGGGCTCTCCCTTCACAAACTCCTCCCTCCCTTCTCCCATTTCCCGACGGAAGATTTTTTCCGGTCGATAAAGCCCCGGGTTGATACGCCACTGCCGAACGTGAACCTATTTCGCCGGTTTGGAATGCTCTGATGAGGTCGTAACAGAGGTATAATAAGATATTTGAGAATTTTATTTCGCTCAAGATGAAGAAAATTCAGAAAATTCCGAATAGTAAAATCTTAATAAAGCTCACGAATATTTAAATATTCCTCTTACCCTGGAACAATGTCGGATTTTCCCTTTCCCCCGAAGATTTTCCCCGCGCTCGGGCGGGGGTGGAAAAGGTATCGGAGTAGGTGCCGCGTCGAACCTTTCGGAACGCCTCACCACCGCCGCCCACCCCCGCGGCTCTCACCTTGTCACCTCGCGAAAAACCCTTCGACAAGGAAATGCTCTCGTTTAAGTAAGCAATTTGAATGCCGCCTGGATACGTAATTTCCTGAGTTACACCGCTTTTATATACTGTTAATGACCGAATTCTGCCTTTCTTCGCCTTGGTCTTTTTTTTTTCCCCGGTGACGGAGCCTTCACCGCCTTCTCGACCTTTCCTCCGGTTCGGCGGGACGTCACCTCGCCGGCGGGCTCCGCCGGGCCCCCGCCGCCCGCGAATCCCAAGTCACGTCCCGTCATTTGCGGCGAAAAGATAAAACTGCTTAGGAAAATTGAATATATTCCCTGAATTCCTCTCAAGTCTTTCACCGCATCATTAAGGGAAGTTCCCGGTTTGATTTCTCGAGCTTTTCCCTTCTTCTGCAACTTTCTCCGGGAAAACGGAAAATTTATGGAGGCTGAGATTGAGGGAGGAAAATGAAAAAAAAAAAAAAAAAAATCTCTTTCTGCAAGTCTAATGAAGCTGTTTAACTTATTGCCGATCCTTTTGCTCCGGCTGCGGGATTTCTCTCGCGAATCCGCGAAAGAACCCCCTGCACCTGAAATTTTCCAGGTCCGCGCCGCTTTCCCGTGCAATTCTGACCGGTTCCACGGTCCGCGGGGGAAAAACCGCAATTTCCACACGAGAAGGACCGATTTTAGCGCATTTTTCCATCGGCACGGAGAAGTGGCCACTCGAACCTCCGAAGAGCATAAATCGCGGCGCGAAACACTGATGGGCGGGTTCCGGGGGGGGCCTTTTTTTTCATTTTTTTACTGGTAAACACGGCAATAAATTATATTGACGCCTGGACTGGAGTCCGGTAATAAAACCAAGACCAAAGCACTGGATTTTAATGGGCCTGCGAACTCTCAAATCACTCTTTATTTCTCGGCCCCGGGCCGAGAAGGGGGGGCTACCCATGCGGGGGTTGAAAAGGTGAAAACGGCATTCGGCGCAACGTTTGCTCCGAAGCAGCATCTTCGAATACCCCGTCCATTCTCAGCGTACCCGGGAGTTTTCTTTCAAATGCATCTAATCGATACGTTTCCTCTTCCAGGTAAGTTTTGGCATTTTCGAGGGTATTTCGAATAAGAATCGACATCGCGGGAACCATTTTTTCGTGATGCGAAGTCAAAGACGGTGAGCTTCCGGAAGAGAGCAAGCGGGAGAACGTAAGTTAATATTCAAATCATAAATAAAATGAAAGAAAAACTATAAGAAGGGAATGTTGTCACGTAGTAAATACAAAACGGTTCAAGATTAATATCATCAGAAACGACAGTCAACTACAGCACGGTTATCCTTCTACGGTCTTTTTCGTGCGGGTGTTTTAATTCCGGCTCCCTCCGTGGAAATCTTCGGTACCGAATCGCTTTTCCCGCCGACGCCGGGCGTCCTTCCAGGTGATTTTTCCCGCTGGCAAAAGCGGAAGTTCTTCGGATGGATCTCAACGCGTTTTAAAGGGGCAAGTTCGCAGCCGCGGCGCATCGGCAACGCCACAACAGCGATGCGGGCTCCGTTCGTTCCATCCGGCGGGAGACTTTCCATTTTTCCAGAAGCGCCTTGGCAAAGATCCCCGAGCGAGATACCTTAATGAATCGAATTGATTTCTAAATTTTCCATAATAAATTTTCTCGTTTCCGCCCATTTGCAATTTGAATTTTCTCTTTTCCGAAAATTTTCCAAAATTGCCCGCTTTAACATGTCGCCGAACGGTTCTCTAATTTAAATATTATTGAATAAAACTGGGCTCGCCGAAATGATTCCAATTAAAAATTATCCGGTTAAAATTCGGGGGTCCAGATGGATGGGACGAAGAGGTCCGGGAACGCGCGCGAACGGGCCTCGGGGCAAGGTGCCGACGGGTGGAAGGCTACCAAGAGGACGTCCCCGTAGGGGTTGCATCGAAGCAGCCCTAGATCGATGGGGGGGTAGGGGGTAAATAATGGTGGGGGGTTAGAGAAAGCATTAAAAAAAATCCAAATTTTACCCAAAAGGAAGCGAAATACACAGTCAAATTCAAACTGGAAAAGCACAAAAGGAGCTTCTTCGGTATCTTCATTAAATTGTATTCATTGTATTCAAGTTCACAAAGGAAAATTTAATTTAATCCTATTTTCCGATATATATTTACTCTGGAAAACCTCCTCCCATTAATCCCCTTTCCCTGCAAACCCCCTAGAATTTGTGAAATATTTCCAATTTAAAATCTGGGAAATCTTTTCATAAAAGCGATAAAGAGGAAAAAAAATGGGTGAGCAATATCCTCAAAACGATATTCATAAACGGGAAAAGGAGAAGACGTGGAAGCAGAAGACGAAGTGGATGAGATAGTATTTTTATTTTGTTTCTAATATTCTTTTTTTCCCTTGCAGAGAAAAACGGAAGAGAAGTTTTTTTTTTTTTTCTCTCTCTCCGCCCGTCTTCCGAATTGCTCCTTCACCGGCATTAAGCGATTTTCAAATTTGAACCGAAAATTAATTTTCCCGGATTCCGCGTTTATTGCCCTCAAAGCCCGTATTCCGCCGAATCAATCTTCTTTGCGTTCGAAAATTCATCGGTTTATCAAACCTAGGGCCCGGAAAAAAAAAGAAAAAAATTTCCACCCCTTCGATGATTGCTGTTTTCCTCCTGTTATTTTTTTTTTTTTTTTTTTTTTTTTCATGTCGCGTATGGGAGAGAGAAAAATCGCGCGAGATAATTCTTTTTTATGCCGCGAGCCGCTCTTAAAGCTCTCGAAATTAAATATGGCGATGCGAAGTGGCAGCAGACCTACTCGGGAAATATTTGCAGATCTCATTTTCGCTAATGACGACCGTATTTCTTTTCGGCCGATCTAATTTGGTCGCTTGCAGGAGCCGCGAGCTGCCGCTCCGACAAAGGGAAGAATTAGCGAAATATCTCTGGTGACACGAGGATCTCCCACGGAGGGTTAACGAGGGTGCGGCGCCCGCAGGACCTCCTCTCATGCGTCGTCATACGTCGACCGTCGCCCCGGGGGGGGTCCCGCAGGTCCCCTTCGGCCTCCTACCGTTACCATGCTACGTTAAATTCCGTTACATGCTTCAACAATCCGAACGTCTTTATTTATATTTATTTATATACGTTCTTTCCCTCTTAATCCGAGGGCTCGTAATAATTATTTCCCCTGGATTTGCGGAGGGATCGATTCATAAATTACCCCCGGGGGTGCGGCAAGAGACGGTTTTTCACCTGCCACGTCGGGAGCCACCCAACCGGGTGCTCGATTTCGTCATCGATGGGGATGGTAATTAACGCGCAAGGGGAAAAGGCTCCTTCCGGCGGAGCGAAGGAGAAGAAAAGGACGCGGGCGAGGGCGCGGAGGTTCGGTTTTACCTTCCATCAACCTGGGTGATGGATTACCCAATCGATTAGAGGTGATGGCTTAAATCCAGAAGTGATATGTCTTCCCAAGGGGAGACTTTCATCAGTCGTCAGTGTTTTCATTTTCATTACTCCGATGCCATTACCTTTCCTGTCCTTTTTCCCTTCTCCCCGTTTTCCCGGGTTTTTCCAATTTCATTAAAAACCTCACATTCGATTCTCGCCCCTTCGCTTTTCTTTCGGTCTGACGAGGCGACGATTTTCGCTCGACCCGCGAATTTTCACGCGGGGCCGAGGAATCCGGAAACTCGGGCTCCGGACCCCCGAGACGGAAGCGTTCGCCCAGGTATTGTTTTTCCGGGGCAAGGGTTGGGAAAACCTCGCGGAGAAAATTAAAACCCTTCCCTCCTCCTCCTCCTCCTCCCCCCTTTTTTTTTCTTCCTCTCTCTTTCCTTTCCGTTTCCTTTTCCGGATTAGAAAAATCCTCTCGCGACGCTTATCTTACGGCCGATCCACGGGAAAAGCACGCGGTGGAAAAATCTCAAAGAAAATTGGTGGACCCGGTTTAATCGGCGGAACGTGGGAAGATCCCCTCCCGCCACGCTTCGAAAGGCGAGAGCTCGGTCTTTTTACGCGCCGCACCGCGCATATCAACATCCGAAATTTAAGATCACGATTTCCGCGGCGGTTGAGACTGCGTCCGGGGGGCATTTTTTCGGATGCTGCAGACGACGCTTGGCGTCTGGTGTCTGCCTCGCCCTTATTGCGCGGATTTGTCCATACGAAATTATCGTTATTGCGATTCCCCCGAGTTCCTTTTGCGGAAAGGGCGCCCCGAGGAGCCTTTCCCGAAGAGGTGAAGGCGGAAGAGGCCTCCGTTGCTCGGCGCGTTGGAAGCCCTGCCTTCCTGTCGGGACGACACCCCTCGCGATGCCTCGCGAAACCGAGAAGCTCGGCATTTAATAACGGTAATAAAACAATTATTGTTATTGAGCAAGTGACATGAAAACATTCAGACACGCCGAGATGATGGTTTTATTGTCTTTATGCTCCCATTCTTAGTTTATTTAAAAAAGGCGTCGTCCCCCGTCGCCCTTCGCCGTCCTTTTCCCTTTTCCCGCCGTTTTTGCAATTGCGGCAATTCATTGAATCCTTTCCGCAACCGCCTCTCTCAATTAAAACGACCCGTTTTAATAGATTGTAAAACTAAACCCGAGATGTGTTCTCGGGAGGAAATCGTCATTACAGCGTCGGGTAAGTGGTCCCACCTTGGCCGTTCGCCGCCGAGGGGAGCGACGGAAAAGAAGAGGGCGGGAAAACGCGGGGGGGGGGGGGAGGAAGAAATTTTTAAATTAAGACCGTTGAGAAATCGACAACTTCCGTTTTACTGTCCGCCGGGGGGACACCGGGGGAGATTTGTCGCGTGTGCGCGAAAACGGCGACAGGTTTCGCTTTTCGGCGGCTCCTCCCCCTTCCCGGCAAATGCATATCGAATGGGCAAATCGATTTTTGTGCAGCCATCGGGATCTACCTTGTTACATTCAAGACCAGATCCTCTCGCGTGACGCACTCCGCCGTATGATTTATGATGGAGGAGTTCCTATCATTAGCTTCACATTTTTCCGTTTGTCTTCCGCTTCCAAACATCACTCACGACGTTTTCCGATAAACATTTCAAATTTCCTCTTTCCAATCATTTATCCTAAATTTCTTTTTTTTTTTTTTTTATTTTTTTATTTTCCCCATCGCACGCATTTTCAAACAAAAAAAAAAAAAAAAAATATAATCGGACCGATGGCTGCCGATCCGGAGCTGCCAACTTACGCCCTGGGAGATAGTGACGTCACGAGGCTAATCTCCGATGGAATTTTCTCGGGACCTTTCTCCCATACGAATACCAATTACATATATAATAAATAAAGAGGAAAAAAAAATAATTTTTTTTTCTTTTCTCCTTTCCTGTGCTTTATGAAAAAGTTTCTTTTCTAGTCCATTTGTTTGGACTGTTTCCAGAGGTATTTTAGTCGAAAAATCCCAAAAATCTTGAGAAGTTACGGGCAACATAAAAGAAACTGCTGTTTCGATTGGCGAATGCTCCTTACTTAACATCTTCCCTTTTTGTTCCCTTATTTAAAAAAAAAAAGGAAAGAGTAAAAGAAGGAAAATTAAGCTGTATCTGCACGTTTCAACGGATGACTTTTCCGTGCTTGTGGTTGCCCGGGGAATTAACTTTTTGCGATTCGGTTAAAAAAATAGAAAAACCGGATTTTCCCTAACCGAAACGCATGGCACCCGCACAGGGGTTGACCCTCGACCGAGTTGCATCGGACTGCGGCAAGTGTGCAAGACCTGCAAATGTGAAATTATATTTGTGAAACGGTTTTCCCGGGCGGGGGGGGGGGGGGGGGGGGCAGCAGA
>JAOWBB010000005.1:4023929-4053540 GCA_028565995.1 Ricinus marginatus
CCCCCCCCCCCCCCCCCCCCCCCCCCCCCCCCCCCCCCCCCCCCCCCCCCCCCCCCCCCCCCCAGCAGAACAAAGGGCTCCTTGAAAAGGACCGCGCACGTGGGTGCTGCAGCAGGAGGAACCGTTATTGATACTGTTCTGCTCACTGAATGGCAAGTGCTTTCCTCTCGTGACAGATTTACATTGCGTACGGCAATAAAAAGAGTTCGAATCCAAAATATTTCACTACTAAATCGGCCTTCTTGCCACGGGAGAGTCGAACGATGGCTTTCACAACGAAACAATTCACCGCTTTTCCTCTGAAAAAGCTACGGGATGAAATGCTTTCCATTGTTTACTTCATTTCCCATTAATTTATGTCGGATTGGTTAAACGTATTTAAAAACTTTTTCATAAGTATGAGCCAAGAGCGAAGGAAAAAAAAAATAAAATAAAATAAAATTGATTTCGGCTCTGCGTTTTCGGGCACGTTTTCGCGAAGTTTCGCAGGCTGCCCCTAAGCGAGCATCGAGTCCGAGCATATTCTCGATCGAGCGGAAGCCCCCGACGTTCCTTTCCGCGCCATGTCGATATACCAAATTAAAGTTTCTCCCGTCAGCTTTTTTTTTTTTTTTTTTTTTTTTCCTGCGTGTTACTCTTCCATGGATAATGCACTGCGACAAGGGTCGGAAAATTTGGCGACGCTCGACACCCAGTTTTCTGCATCTCCATCATGGCAACGGTGCCAAATCATAGCGGGGGGGGGGGGGATGAGGAGGATCCTTCCCCCCGCAATTGTTTCAAAACGATTCCGCATCGAATCCCCGTTCAGCGCGCGTTATATCGCGTTCCTTTTTTTTCTCACAGCAATATCCCGAAAAAAAAAAAAAAAAATTGGGGGCCACCGTCGGTAAAAAAAAAAAGCGGAAAGCGCTCCGAGAATCGATAAAGGGGAACCGGAAGGGGGGGAGGAAAAAACCGGTGGGAGGTGTCGGAAAATGCGTGAGCGGAAGTGAACGAATGATTATTTGATTTCCCAAAAACAAACCTCTTAAGCTTTTCCGGAAAGAGAGAAATGATAGTAAAATTGAAGTTGGAAATCCGGAGATTAGTGCCGGATTAAATATCCATTGGTCAGGGCAACTTTCTTGTTTACGTTTTGGATTAAGCCAAGAGTTAAGTCCTAAAACGTAAATCGCGCGAAGGTGCCATTCACGGAACCGGAAACTTCCCACAGCGGTTTCGCTTCGAAAGATGAGCCTTTTCCTCCGATAAATGAACCTTTTCCTTCGATATTGGAGGAGACGCTAAGCCTTCCGCGCGGGGAAATAATTTCGGTTATCGGGCGCCGGGGAAACGGAAGTGGACGGCAGGACGCAAATTTCCCTTCCGGCCGAGATCCAGCAACTGCCGCAGCGTGCAGTCCGCGGATTCGAACGCCGTACGCGCAGCGTTTTAAGCCGTTCTTCAGTTGTAAAATAATTTCGTCCGCCGCACGTAGATTCGCTCGCGGCAAACTTTCAAAGCCGTAACCGAAAAAAAAAAAATAATAATAATAATTTTTATTGATACCGAACGTTCGCTTTATAATCGAACATTTATCAAACTGATAAATCGACAATTGCGCCGCATGGCGCTTTCATATTTCGCATTAGATAGAGCGTCAAGTATGCGTATCAGCGTAAGCGAACATTCGCGAAGATGTTTTTCGCGCCCTTCGGAACACAGCCACCATATTTGACTGCCGGAACCGGAAGGCCTTTCGCGTACAGCGTCGGACGGAAAGAGAAACGTTGGTTTAATTTCCAAATGCTCCGACGACGAACGTAACCGACTCGGGTTATCTCACGCGCCGTCGGAGGCGAAGAGGAAATTCGAGAAATTCGAATGGCGTCCGAAACAGAGTTCAGGTGAAAGGAAAATTCGAAGAGTCGGTGAAAAGCCCCGACGCTGCACCGAAGCGAACTAAGCCATTTTTTTTTTTTTCTACGCTGCTTAAAACCGAGTACGTTGTTCCGAGAGTGTAATTTTTTTTCATCTGTTTGGATAATATGGAAATTGAAAGAGGAAACTCGCCCGGTTCCTTCCCGATCAATTTCCTTCGGGGACGAAGCGGGTGCATCGCGAAACGAGCGAAATGAATAAATATAAAAGTAAAAAGAAACAAAAAAAAAAAAAAAAAAAAAAATTGGAGCAAATATTTTTTTACGAGACACCCAGTCTATTCATCACTTTCCTAAGTGCGCACTCAAAAAGATTTATTAACTCTGTGTTTCGTTTATTACTCTATGAGCATTTATGAATGGGCGACGGGCGACGGGCGAGAAGGGAAGCGACCACAGAGTAACATAATAAAGAGGTTTATTTAGCTACGGCGGAGACTTTCGCCGGCGACCGAATCCCGGAGGTAGGGTGGGGGAGGGGGGAAAAAAGGAAAATTTTCTCGCGCTTCATTTTCCTCATTGTTTAAAATCGCGAAAACCTTTCCCGGATGCCTTTTCCTTCGGTTGTTAATGGGTTTCCCGGGGGAAGTTAATTGCGCGTTTCCGTTTTCGCGGTTTTTGCCGGGAGTCCTCGCGCATCGGTTCTCCGCGCTGCCTTCAGCCGCGCCTTTAATTGCACCGCATTAAATTCGTTTCGCAAAAAGGAAAAATTTCCGCTTTTCTCCCGGGAGAGGAGGGGGAGGGGGGGCCGGGCGGAACATCTCGGGGGGAAGGAAGTGGAGGGACCCGTTTCGAGTTATTTTTATGATCTCGTTTAAATTCAATGCCGCCGAATCGGGAGCGGTTACGTCAGCACCGATGGCAGCGTCGGCGGCCGTGTCTCCCCTTCCGCTCGGCGAAAAGGCGGAATTCAAACATTTTTCCGCAAACTTTTTCGAATTTCTCCGTGCCGCAGCGTTCGGGATCCTTCCCTTCCCTCGGGAAGGCTCCGAGGAGAGCCCGTGATCAGTGGGATCCTTTGATTAAACATCGCTTTGTGATAAGGGCTCCGGGGAGGGCTTTTTTCGCTCTTTCTTATTTTCTGTTGGAAAAGCTCCGCTCCAGGCATTGTCAGAGTTTTTTTTTTTTTTTTCTCTTCCTTGAGTCCCGATTTTATCGCAGAGCCCAAGAACAATTAATTACTACTACATCAGAGTCCGGTTTTCTTTTGGATGAATGTGGAAAAAGGCTTTTCTGTCATGTAAAAATTCGATTTCTGATTTATTTGTGTAAGTAATTGGAAAATGGGTTTTTAAATTTTTTTTTTTTTTCTCCGGGAAATTCCACACCTCCGATCTGGGTGGGAAATTCGCAAACGCCCGACCGTTGCCGACGCGAATGTATGAACGACAGAGCGGGTGATATTTAAGGCACCCGTTTCGGTTTAGGGTAAGGGTCACACCGACCGCCGCCGCAATTCGGGCGTCGTCCGCGAAATTAAGAACGGCCCGGAGCGAGCGGCAGGAGGCCCCGAAAATAAGACATTTGGTTCGGATCGGGAGAAATCGGGAGCTCGAGCCCCCGGAATTCGTCGCCAGCGAGCGGAGGCGCGTGCTTTTCGCGAAAACGTCGGCAGAAGAAGCGTCACTTCCGGATTATTTCGCAGCGCTTTTAAAAAAAAAAAAAAAAAAAAAAAAATCGAAAATTCGAGAGAAGGAAAATCCCGGAGGGGAGGAAGCGGAGATGCAGAGGGAGAAATTGTTCAATTTTCAAGATGCGAAAAAATTCCCCTTCGGACGGATACCGAACACCGGGACCGGGAATAAAAAGCCAATGTATTACAAAAGCCGTGTGTAATTCACCGGAAAAATGTTTGCGTGTGATTTTGTGTGGAGGATAAATGTGGAAAAAAAAAAAAAAAGCTGGGGGAGGAAGACGACACCGTGAAAAAAGGAAAAAAAAATTTTTCGAATTTTCCCGCCAAAAAAAAAAACCCGCTCAGAAATTGAATATATGACGTCGTCATCGATAACGGCCAATAATCGAGAGGTTCGCGGCTCGGTGCCCCTCCCTGCGTGCGAGGGAAAAAAATAATTTTATTCATGCGGAAGGGGGGGGGGGGCAGGGGGCTTGTGTTGCACGACTTCGAACCGCTCCAATAGTTGTCAAAGGAAGGGAAAAAAAATCCCGTTTTCAATTTCGACGACAGGTGAACGGATCCCTTACATCGATTTTCCCGCTCGTTTTTTCCCCCAGCAAATCAAATCCGACGTCGATAAACCCTACAACATGAGGTTGCCAGTATTTATATAAGGTGTGAGCACTGAAAAATCAGTTTCGCTGACAAAGCGGCTTTTCTTTATTCGCTTCCTTTTTTTTTTTTTTTTTCTATTTGATTTGAATTTTAGCATCTTCCTCCGCCTCTTGGACCCCGGGTCCTGCTCCCGGAAAAGAATATTGTTTTATTTCAGGGCCTTTTTTTTTCAGCGTCCTTCCTCCCTCCCTTCCGGTCCCATCTCCGAAGGGGGTTATGAACCGAGAATTTGTGACCAATCTTTATTGCTTTTGATTCTATCCTTTTCCCTTTTACACGCTGATTTTTATGATCATGGGCTTTTCTTTGTGTAAAACATTTTTTTTTTTTTCTTCTCCTCTTTCGGTCCACCCTTTTCCGGCTCCGGGATTGAGTCCGTCTCCTTTCCGGGATTAAAAAAAACTCGAGAGCCCCGAAAATGGAATTCGTTTTTCGGGGGGTGGCGTCGGTGTAATGGAGGTCGCCCAATTTTCCGAAAGCCCCGGAGCTCGAAGCGAAATCGACGTCCGGCGACGTTCCATCGCGTGCGCCGCCGAAAAAGGCCGTAGGTGGAAAATCCACGAAAATCCCTTTTAATAACGGAGGAGATTGAACGGGAAATTGGGGAATGCCAATGGGAAAGGAAAGGCCTGATTGAAAGCGGGCTAACTCCACCCCCTTCACCCATCACCCCCGGGGATATTCCCGACAAAACCGCAGCAAACCTTTCCTTACTTCACAACTGCAGCTTTTCCAACTGAAGTGAATTAATGGTCCATTACCTAGAAATATTAAGAAAGCTCAAAGAGAACTAAATAATATTTTATCAATGTCAGGCCATAAATGGGGATGAAAATGTCTCGGGATAGAAAGATTTCTGCCCTCTGCCTCCAGCGCTACCTCCGGGGCGGGATTCCGGAGCGACGAGGGAGGTGAGCCGGGGGTGCATTTCGGGTTTCGGGCGCGGCTTTTCGCGAAGCCCCCCCCCCCCGCCGCCGAAAGGCGAGGACGCCGGAAACGCAGGAGTAAGAAATAAAAATGGTTTCGTGCTGTTGGGTATTCGATGAGAAACGTGTGTTAAATGCGTATGTGTCTCATTTCAGATGAAGGGAAATCCAATTTCACGTCTCTCGATCGACTTTGAACGTTCGGCTGTTTGCTTCCAATTTGTAAACTATTTTCTTTCAACAGTTGGAATTCTCTTCTCTCCGAATTTTATTTGAATTAAAGAGATACCCTTTCATCTTGATATATTGCTCTTTAGGCGCGTTTACTCTTATTGAAAAATTGTCTGACGGGAAAATGCGATTCGATTTCGGATGCTTTCCTCCCCGAGGCGTCCCACCCTTCCCTCCCGCCATTAAAATCGCCTAATTCCCCGTAGTATGCGCACCGTTCGATTTTTTCCATCGGATGCCCGACCGAGGAGCGACGCCGACCCGGTCTCGGTTTGCGTTTGCCGCCAACTTCTCGCCGCTGAAATCGTCGTTTACGTTTCGCAGGTGAAGTAAATGGCGCACCGATTCGGAACGGGATGGAAAGATTAATAATGCCGATTCGGTCGCGAGTTTGAAATAAATGGGCCGTTTGAGAGGAAAGGGACCGAAAACGATCTTCTCAGGTTTTCGGTGTGCCTGCGGCACGTGACCGGAGCGAGCTTCCGCCGCGGACGCCGGGAACCTCGGGCGAGGCGTCCTCGGTTCCGCAGTCACGTCGGTTTAATGGAAATTGCAATTTGGAGCAGCGGCCACCGCCGAACGCCGCGACTTCCCGTGCGCTCCGCCCCCGGTCCGTGCGGTACCCGATCGAGCTCTCCCGAATGAATTAAAACCGACGGCACGGGAGCCATTATCGAATGGATGTTATTGAAAAATCGTTACCCGACATCTCGCAAAAAAAAAAAAAAAACCATTTTGAAAATCGGGAAGGGTGAAATGGCGGCGGTTGAAGATAAAATTTATAGGTAACACGTGATAACTAACAGGATGATTACACGGAAAATACAAAATAATTTAGGGAGGTGTATTTCGGAATCAATTTATCATCCCTTAAACCATCAGAGCTTTTCACTTTCACTCAACTACCCCCTGAACCCCTTTAAACGCGTTTGGTCAGCCAACCGCTTCGCTTTTCCGCTTTTACCTTGAGCATTTTCCTTCCCTTCGTATAAATTGGCCTCTTAATTAATCAATTTCGGGGAAAAAAAATGTCGGGATAAAACCCCTCGGCGATTTTCACCCTCGTTTGCGCACTTCCCGCGGCGCGTACCCCTATTCCTCGCGTCGGCGACTCAAGGAAACGTCCCGAATCGCGGGACTGCTTTCGCCCCGCCCACCTGACATCTGCTTCTTCCGGTCGATTTAATTATTTTAATATTAATTATTTCGATAATCTCTTAATTTATAAATAACCCGTCCCGGCATTATTCGGACAACATGAAAAAGGTATTCCGTAGGGCCGTGTTTGAATTTTTATAACTAACAAAACCCATAAATTATTCTTTAATTCCGAAATAAAAGGAATACCTCGCTCGATTCGGACGTCGGCGACCGATCGGAACGTGCTAACTCCCGATCGCCGCACCGGAAGTTCCGCTCCTCCGCGCGGGAAAAGGAAGAAACTCCCCCGCCCGGGGGACCTTTGTCGGCGACGGATAATTAATCTCCAAAAAAAAAGTGAAAGACGGAAATGAGGGGAGGAGGGGAATCTCGAAAAAACCGGAAACGAAGATAAACCTGTTTTCCACGGCGGCAAAATTTAAAATGCACATTCATTCATTTGTTCTCTCGAGATTAATGACGTCATAACGGTCAGCGATCCACAATGGACTCTGGCTTTTTCGTGCTTAGCTTATCGCATTCCCTTCCCGATGCTTTTTTTCCCCCCCCCCCCTCGTCCGACATCTCCTGCTGGAAAATTTCGCAAAGTATATAAAAAAAAAAAATATTTCGCCGCCGCATTTGCCTTATTGACGGGGATTTCACGCAAAAAATAAATTTTCGCTCCTCGCAAATTTAATAAGGTTCGCCATTGTTGCTGCATCCCCGACAAATGGCGGACAACGTTTTGCAAAAGGCACCTTCAAAACGAAAATGGGGACCTTCCCCCCGGGCCCTCCGAAATCGCGTTTCCCCGGCAAGGTCACCGCTGCCAACCTCCGAGTCTGAAAATCTTTTCTGAAATTCCCCTCATAACGTCTTTTTCATTCTCTCGCGATCATCCCCTGTCCCAGCCGCCAATCTGCTCTTAGCTTTTCCCCTCCTCCTCCCCCGCCCCCGCCCGCTTCTCCGGCTCCCTTTTTATCTCTTCATCCCCTGAGAGCTTTTGAGAAATAATTTCACTTGCAAATTATTTTGTCTCTACCTTCCGCTTGTCAATCTTCAATTTACATCCTTAACTTTTTATTTACTTTTATTTCCAGCCCGACCTTGTTTTCTAAAGACACGGCTCCTTTCTCCTTGCCCCCCCGGAGGCTTCCGCCACTTTTTTTTTCTCCTTGCTGGCTTTTTACCCCCGTTTTTAAACTCGTCATTAGCATTTTTCACGCAACATTGTCTACCTCGCGGTTTTTCCTCTCCCGCAGCCTTCCGCAGAAATTAAGTCTTCTCGACGTTCGTGCCGGCACATGCTCTCGAAGCGATTAACGTGCTTTTTAACGCGAGGGTAAAGCCATTTTTTTTTTCCCGTTCCCGCTTCCCGGCGGAAGAAGCTTCAATCGAGGGCCGCCGAACCGTCGACTCAGCGCTCGGTAAAAGGCACTTTGTCGCCTTTCCGCAAGGTTTCCTCTCCCGCCGCCCCGGTCCGGGGGGGCACGCGAGGAAAATCGCTTCTTCGTCCCGTCGGGCAGGAGGACCTCCGGAAAAGGAGTCATCCTTCGACGGGGGAAAACCGAGGGTACGTTTAATTCCGAAAGGGGAAAGGAGGAAGAGGAAGAAGAAACAAGTGTTGGAGCAAGTTTACAAGTTTCCCCGCTGCGAACCCTTTTCCCCTCCCCCGCCCGGAAAAGGTGCGAGTCCCTAAACCTCTTTACGGTTTCAGTTTTTACCTCCGGTTTCGGGGTTCCGGCGTCGCGTCATCGTTCCTCACTTCCGCTTTTTCGGCGCCTTCTCCGCCTCGTTCACGATTCTCGCTTACCTGCTTCTCTGTACCTGGTGCCGGGGCCCCGTCGGCGGCGCGGAGGCAGGAAGCTTCTCGGGAACGGGACGAGGACGCGGAACGGATGGGAAGAGCGTGCCGATGCTTCCATCAGCATCCCAAAGTAAAATCCAATCTGAAAGATAAACAAATAACGCTGTTGATAATTTCAACTGCAGAGCTCCCATTTCTTTAAGTGTATTTTCTTTATGCTGCACAATTTATCGCACGTCTCGCAGATATTTACATGTGGCTAGTGAGTTATTGGCAAAGAATGTTTTTTTATGCGGAGCCTTTCAGGAAAACCTTCAATCCCTCGTCGCCTTCGATAAACGGTGGCATCCGCGCGATTGTTTCCACCGCATCGCTCGTAAAAATATAATCCGCCGTTCGCTTTGTTTTATCCCCGGATAATAATCCCTAAATAAATATCCGAACTCGCTATATAAACGATTTAAATGTACCGGAGACGGTGAGCCCGGCAAAACCGCTCGGACTCCTCCCCGCAGCAAAATCGAGCTTTCGCCTCGTTTTTCGGGGGTAAGAACGCCCGGAAAAAAGAAAAGCTTGACGGAAAATCGGGAGGGGGGGGGGAGCGAAAAAAGGTTCGGATGAATATCCGCCTGCATTAGCATAAAGTTTCGGGAAGGATTAAAATGAAGGAAATCGGGCTCTTAACAAGAGTGCCCGCAAAGAACATGAAAAAGGTGTTACTTCCGAGACAGCAAGGGGGCCCTGAATTTAAAGGGGGGACTCCCCCCCTTCCATAACCTTTTCCTTTGCTAAAAAGGTGAAGCGCGGAAACGTTCCTTAATTAAAACGACTGGTGCCCACCCAACGGGCCCCCTCTCGGGCCCCAATCAAGAAAAATATTTCTTGGGATTACCGCGGTTTATGGGGGTCGGTCACGAGTCCGAAACGGGAAATGCGTTAACGACCGAAGTCCGTGGAAGTGCTTAATGCAAAGGCGCAGCGTTCCATATATTAGAACCGATTCCCACGGGGAAGTAAAAATGCGGGTGAAAGAGGCTTAAAAGGTTGCGATTTACCGGCATTAATGGACCGCGATCGCTTTTTCATGCGCTCCTCTTAGACGTCAGGTTCCGGAACCCGATCTCTGCGGTTTTGCCGCAGACCCGAACGGTTTTCGTACCGCCTTCCGTTTTTACCAGGTAACCGCGGAACTTCAGTCACTTCGGTGAAAAATTTAAAAAATTTTGCAGGCGCTTCACTGACGGCTTACTCGCCGCAGCTAAAACCACGCCCCGGCAGTTCCGATTTGTCAACCTTTGCAACAAACTGATTTCGTTGAGACATTCCCCGGGCGGGGGGCGGGGGTATCCGGATGCTTCGAAAATGCTTGCGGCGTCCCCGTGCGAAACCTAACCTCTCCGCGATGGGGGCGGGACACGCGAAAAGCGAGCGTCGCGCCCCCGGGTTGGATTTCCTCGGAATCGGGAGGGAAATTTCGGTCCGCTGTGCCGACCGTCCCAATTTTTCCGGGCCCCGCTCCTTTTCCTTCGCCCGAAGGGTGCGAGTCGAAAGTTCGGAGTTATTAATCCGAAATTCGTTTATGTTTAAACGCATGTAGCCAATATGTAAATAGTACGTGATCGCGGCACGGAACTGATGCCTCTTTAATGATATCAGACGCTGTTCCGAGCGGGTCGCGGCAAAATCAATAAAATTTTTGTACGTACATCGCTTTAACATCCCGTTCGCGAAAGGATAAATTTGCGGGGAAAATAATTTTGAGCGGCTGCGGCCCCCGACGCACTCGAAGAACTTGCAATAACCTGGGAGGCAGCCTTATTGGCCGTTTAATTTTGGCAAAAATCGTTTTTTCTCTCTTTGCCGGCATTCATCCATCCTTTTTTTCCCTTTCATTAAGCCCGCCGTCAGTCGCATTAACCAAAACGCCGATAAATTAATTTTTACGTACGGGCAATATAAGAGGAAGGGCGATGATTTCAATTGGATTCCCATGAAAAGCGATGCTCCTGCATTCATTTCAAGAACTGAGTTCCGAAACGGCCTTTGTGATCCGCGAACCTTCCGGGGGCGCCGCGGAGCCTTTTTGGGGCCTTGCGCAGCGGGAGACCGTGCCGAGACCCGCCGTCGCCGCGTTCGAGCGCGAACCCCGCCTTCACCTGCCGGAGCGAAATTTCGGCTGCTGACACGTCGCCAACCGAACGATTAGAAATCGTCCGATCTTCCGCTGCAGCACGTGCGGGCTTCGCCGCTGGAATACGTGCTCCATCGCGTAAAATATTATTTCATAAAATCGCCCGGAACTTATGTATCAAAAACATGAAATCAACAAAATATAATAAATATATATATATATATATATTTTTGTGTAAATTTCGATTTATGCGGGTGCAAAATGTTGAAAATGTGAAAAATGCAAATTAATTTAACCACCCCACCTGATTTCCGGCATGAGCAAATACTCAAAAATTTTTCCGGGATAATTTTCCCAATGCCCAGATCGCGAAATTTCCCGGGTTATTCCCTTTTTCGACTGGGGAATCCGGGAATGGTTTTAAACGCCATAATAATGAATTTCCCAAATCAAAACAAATTTTAGTTGAAGTTCAATTTTGTTTTTTGAATATTAATAATAATAATAATAATAATAATAATAATGATGATGATGATGATGATGATGATGATGACGATGTCGATGATAATGATATTCGCCGACGTTATACCGGGTAATAACTTAGCACGAGGATATAGGTTTGGATAATGAATCGTCGAGGTTAACGTTGCGGCCAAAAAAACCTGAAAAAATGTACCGGCGGCAGGAGGATTTGATCGGGACAAAGGAGGAAGCGGAAGCGAGAAGAGTTGACACGGTCATTACAACAACGTTCGGCTTCCCCGGAGAGAAAATCCGAGCAAGTATCGAGGATCGATAAAAAATAAAGGCAGAACAAGGGAGATGATTGATGAGAGCTTCCGGCGTTCAAAGGGAAGTGACCAAAGAAGCGAGAAACGCGGCAAACTCCCACCTTCGAAAGGCGAAAAACCCTCACGGTGACGGACGGAGAAATTGATAAAGCTCCTTTCCCAACAGGATACGGCACACTCCGGGCGGCGAAGACATAATTAATGAGAAAAATGGTTTTCGATATGAACGAAAAGGGGGAATAAGGTAGCGCGGCAAAAGGAAACTCCGTGTACAGCGCGGGGTCTAAGTGATGTTTTCCCCGGCAGGTTGGCAGAAGTGATGGACGTCATGGCTCGTAATTCACTTGAAATTTCAACATCATCATCAATCTTTGGCTTCGGCAAAGTCACAGATTGAATAAACTACTCCACGATAAATTACGCAATCTACACGCGAAAGGTTTCTTCCGTATTCTTCAGGTGGCAGAGTCGGAATAAGGAAAACGTCGGCTCACCTTACTTGGCTCCGACCGTGGGGCAAAGGTTGGCGACACTTGCGATCTTCCCTTCCCTCGATTGCGGCAGGAATCTGCGGACAAAAAATTCAGATGTCAATTTTAAAATATTTTTTTTTTTTTTTTAAAGCGGAAAACAGGAAGAGATTTATCCGGAACAAAGGAATATTACACTTAAAACATTATTCACACTTTAACAGTTCGAAACAAAGGCAACGACATGAAAGGAAAACTCAAAAACGTCTTTTTATTTTGAACGGGATAAGGGAAGAAAGGAAGAAACTAGCAAAAAGGGAAAAGAATGAAAAAGAAAAACTTTCTTTATGTACATAAATATTTCGCTCATTTTTCAAAAGAACTCCTCATGGAGAAAATGCAATTGGAGAAATTGTGGTAATTTCCCTGGGAGAAGGAAGAAAAGTTTGGACGCGGGCATGACGGCGGACGTCGAATCTCGGGCCCCGAAGGAGCCTTCGTCGCGGGGATGGAGGGGCCCCCGCCCCTCCAAAATCGCGCGCGAATTTGAATCGGCCCCCGGAACACGGGGCCACGCTCGTCGGCCATCTTTAACCGTCAAAGTGCTTCCGTGACTGCTTTAACCTCAAACTCCAGCGGCACCAGCGACATTTTTTTTTTTACCGTGTCAGTATCTCATCTGATCTATTTCTCTCTCACGATTTTCGTTCCCGGGAGAGTTTCGACGAGGAGAAAAAAAAAAAAAATATCGTCAGATGAACGTGTCAACAGATAAAGTTCATCCCTCGACGTGGGAAATCCGCAGACGATTTCAAAGATTTCCATGGGGTTTCCGTCCTGCGTCCACTTCGTTCAACCCCCTCCCCGCGTCAGGTGCCGCCCCGCATCGTCTCAGGTTTTCCGGCGAAATTACGAGCTCGCCAGGCGACCGGGATCATCGGGGCTCGCGGGAAAACGGGAGGAAGAAAGGGGTCGTGGGAGATCGGGGGGGGGGATGAAAATCTGGAAGGAAAGGAAAAAAAGACATCATCGAAATCCAGAAAGAAAATTAAAATTTCAAAAAAGTTTAAAAGTGCAATAAATATTAAAAACCCCTTTTACCCCATTAAAAATCAAAGAAAATCCGTGAGATTTGCGGGCACACCGCCAGGCGCGCCACAGTTTAATTACTTCTAATTAAATTTACTAATTACGTCATCCAGATTTTTAGAACATTTGTTACTTCTTTCGGAGGAGAGAGCGAGGCCTCCGCCATAAGACGGCGAGGGAAAAAAATTTTTCCCCGGGAAAAATCCCGACGGGGGAATCGGAAGCCTCGGAATCACTCCGATTATGCCTTTTTCATTCCCTTACCTTTGCCGGATAATATTAAAAATCTTTCCCTCACCCTCTCTCTACCCTTTTTCGTACTTAATATCAGAAGTTCGCAATTGTTTCCTTAATGCCTTCGGGAATAATTATCCTTATTCGCTATCGATCCAAGGGAATTATACTTCACCCCCGAACGTCCGCAGAACGAGTTCCGTTGCCCGTCGCAAGTCGGAGAGGCATCCGACTCAAAGAACCCCGCACTGAGTTCTTGGTCGCAACTGCAAGGCCCTCTCTCTCTCCGGAACTTTCCGGAGAAGGAGCGCAGGCAGAGCGGCAATTCCCATTTCCCTCCCTGTTTACGGTGTCTCGAATGCAGATCCGAAACTTTTCCAACAGGAAGATTAATGACTATACATCGACCTTCAATTTACCTTCCTAACCCTTTTCATTTCATCCATTTTCTTACCTCCCCTCCCCCCGTCAGCGAAAGGCCGCGCTTGTCTGGTTACCCTTTCCCGGGAAGGGTAAAAAATTTTTCGAGCGATGGCCGAGAGGGTGGCCCCGAAAATCAGCACGGCGCGGATGAACCGGGATCGGGGGATGTTTGGGAAAAACCTGTCAGTTTTCGTGAAGTGGAAAAGAGATCGAGTGACCAGAAATGTAAACCTTATGAGAAACGGGCATGTGTTCTTTGATTGCTTAAGTTAAAAGGTTGTCACATCACCTAGTTTCAAGTGGTTTTCACCATTAGTTGATGAGGCCTTTCCCCGGAGGGACACGGAGAGCTCCGGCCATTTTAAGAGTTGCCCGAAAAGGATCCGAAAAAATCAACTCCAGATGTTTTAGACCTAATTCTAATGTTACAAAACACGTATCGAGTTATTGTGTTGTCTTCTGGGTCTTGTACGTGTCTCGAAGGGTGAAAATTTTTCGTTTTTCGCTTTCCGCAGGGTTCGCTTCGTCGTCACCTCTCCTCGCTTTATCCGACCGTTTTACATCACGATGCAATAACATCCTGCGGTTTCCACCCCGAGCTCCAAGCTTAAACTCTTCGCTTCCTCTGCCCGTCTGGGATTTAAATCTTCATCGCCATCCTTCACCTTCGCAAGTGCATTAGTGGAGAGGCCGGTCCTTCGGTTTAGCAATTTGCAGCCGGTTCACTGCCTGCCACAGCAGCGGAACAAAAAGCGGCAAATCGTATCTTAAAAATAAATGTAAATCGGCCCCTGCATACATGAAAAACTGAACTCTCCTCAACGAAACTAAAAGCAATTAAACGTAAATTAGATAAATAATAACAATTTTATAATAACGGGAAAATCCAATAGCGTTATTAAAAAATTGCGACATTTAACATAAAAATTTTAATTTTACATAACTGCAGAAAGTGACAATAAAAAAAAATGAGTGCAGTTTTTATCATTATTTCACACAAAATACTAAGCAGGGTTAATTAAATTTCCAAATTCTATTCACATTTTCTGGAGCATCTTCATATTCAACATTCAGAACAAAAAAAAAAAATAAGAATTCAAAATCCATTCCAAGCAATCCAGAGAAAAAAAAATTTGATCTATTTGTTCAACAATAATTTTTCTTCCAAAAAATTCCAGTTAAGTTGTTACAATAATTATTGCTTTAAAATAATTATAAACTTATAAATAGTATGTTAAAGTTAAAAGAAATATAAATAATATTTTTTTAAACTTGCTAAAACCACATGCAAAATCATCTGTATAATTTACATGAATCTCTTTTGACATTAGTTAATCATTCTTTTCTTTCATAACATTTATTAACTATATGTTACATGTTAAATTAGGACTGTTCAATTCATTTGCAGTATTATTATTATTTTCTTTGACGCAATTTTGAAAAGCAATGTATTTATTTGAGTGGAATATGGGTTGAATACCCAACGGTCGTACTTTAAAGAGAAATGCTCACATAAAGTGTTCAGAGAAAAAAAAATAACTTGAACCCTGGTGGAAACAATTAATATTCAAATTTAAATATTGAAAAAAAAAAATTCTAATACCGTTCATTCACTAAAGATCTACGACATTGTTGAATAAAAAACACCGACCTTTATTTGTTCACTTCACTTACTTCGAACGTTAACTTAAAATTGAAACAGTTTGAAAATTGTAAATATTAATGATGGCCGCTATCGATGTATCGAATTAAAAAACTGCGCGATATATCGATTAATCATTCCTCGATGACGTTCAAGGACGTTGTTTATGCTCATATTTTTTATTTACCATTTTCTTGGAGGAAACGTCCCTCTATTTAAATGATGAATTTACGATTGCTGGAAAATGGCATCGGGATAAGGGGAGTGGCGGGGCAGAAAGAAAAAAAATTGGTTTTAAATGGCAAAACTTAAGTTAGAAATAACATAATAAAATGCAGCGGCTTTGTATCTCTTTGCAATAAAAACACGATTTGTAGACCAATGAGGAGAAAATTGAACGACTTAAATCTTTGTAAGGAATCTATTTCGATTCTTTCCTTCTTCTTCTTCTTCTTCGTCCTCTATTTCTGCTTCCTTCTGCTGCGCCCCACCTTTTACGCCCTCTCCTGGAGCTTTCCCTTTATTGGATACCTTATCGCTGACAGTAAATCTCCGAAAGGGGAAGTATTGGACTTTCATTGGGAATTTATTTAAACACAACAGAATTAATTTCATTTCGGGACCCGCTCGGGCTCGACTGAATTATATTCCGTTTGATAAGATTTCTGTTACCGAAAGAAACCACCCCCACCCCGGAAAATCAAAGCCTTTTAACCTGCTCCAATATCCGAATCCAAATTATTTTCCCATTTCCTTTTGATACCTGGAATCCGGTGCCAAATCAGCTTCTTCTACGGTTCTGCTGAGTGCTGCTGCTTTTTCCTTTCGATCGATCCTCCCCCGCGGCGGGGGGAGGGGGTGGATAGAGAGCTCTCCGATTGAGATCTTAACCTTTTCCCCGTGCAGACCGATTCGAGCGTTGAAAAATTTCGGCGGGTTTTTCCGTCCGCGCCTCGATGCGAAAAGAAAAGGGAAAAATCCGGGATCGCTCCGCCGGAGAAGGTTCAGTTTTTCGGGTTTTGCGCGTTTGATAAACTGAAAAATTAATTTTCAAAAGCAGGGAAAACGTCTTGCGGGGCTCCGAAGGAAATGACTGCAGATGCCCGCCGCAGTTTTGAAGTCGAAAAATCGATTGATGGGAGATTCTTTTTAATGAAATTCCATTGTTATCCCGCTAAGTGAATCCGGCAGATTTTGAGGATTTCCGGTTCTGTCATGTCCACAGCCTCTTTTTTTTTCTTTTTTTCATAGTCGATACCTAAAATCCGCGAACGAGGGAGCGAAGGTTTTGAATAATGAGGTGCACTTGAAAATTGCATTAATTTGTAGGAAAAGGAAAATTATTGAGGTCTGCTGCGGGGGGGCCGCGCGGCCCGTTAATGGAGTTCCGGCGGTGATGAAGCAGCGATTGGCCTCCATATTCGCGGTGATTAAATTTCCCACAGCAACCTGCCGGCCGGGAAAATGAAATCGCATCCCGACGGCAGCTCCCCTTCCGTTTGAAACAATTAAAAGTTATTTCGGTCTTCGGTGAGGAGCCGAAAAAAGTAATTGCTCCGGCTCCCGTTACAGTTGTCACTTCGTGAGCCACCCTCAACCCTTTTTTCCTTTGGAATCCCGCGTAAATTGCAGGCGAAAAAAGGGAAGGTCGCCTCGACGGTGGAGGATTTTTTTTTAATTTCATCTGCGGTCGTGGAATCCCGCAAAAAAGTCAGTTTCCCTGGGGACAATTTCGAGCTTTTCGACGCTGCAGAAAAACCCGTGAAAAGAAAATAGGTTGTTACATAAAGGTCTTCGGCGGTAATTAATATTTTAAAATTCCAAAATTTTTATGTTGCTTGAAAGGCCTGCTGCCACCGTTATGTATCACCCTCCGACAAAAGGATCCTCGAATTCTTCCCTTTCCCGAACAATGACTGCGGAAGCGGAAGAAAAAAAGCCGCTTTCTGCCGCCACTTTCCACGCGGGTTTCCGGAGGCCGAGGCCTCTCTCTCCCGCGTTCAGACCGGGGCTTGGTCTTTCGGGTGCGCAAATTCGGGATTTTTCGCACCCCGGTCGTAAACCAGCGGAAAAAAAAACGTAAAGCGCAATATTTGATTTGAAAATTTTTTGGTTGAAAACTTTGCAAGGAAGGAGATAAGAGCTAAGAGGTCCCCGGGGACCGCAGGAAGCTAAAAGAATGGACAGGAAAGATATCAAAAAGTAATCTTCCCTCCGCAGACTTCCTTTTAACGTGGCCCGCCACGCCACCACTTGCCACGGACACCCTTCTCAATTCGCCATAACGTTCCTTATCTGGGGCAGTTATCAATCCAGCAGGAATTCCGGATGGTTTTAATGCCGGACGAAGCCCACGCTTCCCCCGCAGCACTTTTCGACGAAGATTCCGATCCCTTCGGCGGCCTCGAAACCCGAGGTGGTTCCGCTGCCGGCGCTGGCGCAGTGCGGGAATCGCTTCCGCCATCGAACCGCCAGAAAACGCGACGCACCTTACGATGCGGAACCTGGGAATGGAGAAAAGCAACGCTGAAATTAATTTTCCAGTGGGGAGTCAATAAAGGATAAAAAAGAGGAGGCGAATACCAAATGAGAAATTTGCCGAAGCAAGCCCCGGGCTCTAGGTGCGGATTAGTCCGAATGGGATTTTTCCTCGTTTCCTCCGGATAATTTCGCTTAAATCCCCGTTCATAACGTAAAACCTTGGCTTTCGCATTGTTTGTAAAAAAAAAAAAAAAGGCTTCGGGGGGGGCGCCTTCCCAGCGGCCGGACAGGGTATCTGCGCTTTCGGGCCAAAGATTCGGGGCCGGGGACGAAGCCCCTCCGGGAAGATTGGACCTCGACGGGAAAAGAGTTCCCGGAGGTTGCGAAGGAAGTCGTGGGGGGGGTGTCAAATGCCACTCGAGAACGAATTTACCAAAAACGTGGCGGAGGAGCAAAAAAAGGCATTCTCCCCGAGGTTTTTAATGTTGATTGTACTCATTAAATGCGCGGTTAGAAAACAGTAAAAGAGAGTAAATTTTCACGGAAGGGAAGATTGGGAAGATTGCGGGAACGAGGAGGCTCCGGGAAAGGTGGGAAAAGGAGATTTCCCATTTCGCTTCACTTATTTTTAAAACTGTCTCCCCGCTTTACTTAAATTGAAATACCTAACAGAAAAGAAGAAAAAAAGGGAAGAAAAATTTAAATGAAATTTATTTGTCTTCTGCTATAAATAAGATTTTTTTTTAAAGCAATTACTTTCGGGGGAGGTATTTCAATTTTCCCTTTTTCCCAAGGTTTTTTTTTAAGATTTCGCCTTAAATGCCGGATTCCCCGCAGATTTCGGCGGTTGCTCTAAATCTGTTCCCTTTATTTAACCTATTTAAAGTAAGCGGATTACCCGGAGAAATATGTGCTCGAGCGATCCCGGAGGGCTCGGAAGCCGATGGCTCCTAAAAGGAGTCGTCCTTCGGGAAGGAACTCAAACGAACCGGATCTAATCCCGTGCGGAATTTGCTTTTCGGGCAAGCGTGACTGGAGGCTTGCCCCCCCCCCCTCCCTTGGCACCTGGAACGGACCCCGGTGGGCCCTTCCCCAAGCGCCCAATTCGAAAATGTCCGCTGCCGCGAGCGGCGCGGGACGCATTCCATATTCGTGCGCGATAAATGAATTTCAATGGCGCAAAAATCCAAAAAAAGACGTCCGAGACGCGTAAAACGCTCCGGATTGATGGGCCCTTAACCCATTTGCCGCACGTGTCGACGGTTAGTTTACTGTCGCTCGCTTTATTTACCGAAAAGATTGCAGTTCGGTTTGCGAGGAGGTCGAAGGAGAGACACCGAATCTGGTTCCACGACCGAACCGGAAGGCTCCTTCGCAGAAGGCAAACAAAACGCGTCTGCGGCGTTCACCTGCCGTGGCACTTAATTGAGAAATTACACAAAGCCGAACGGGATCATCTCGCATTAAAAGGTTGCTTACAATCCATTAAAGTATTTCGGAGATTTTAGATTTTATCGCCGCCTTAACATTTTCATCCGTTTTTGCATAATTTCATCATTTATTCGGATGCCGCGTCTTATTTTTAATCCTTCAGCGCCGCCTCCGCCGCCGATTCCCCCTCCCGGCCCGGTTTTTTTCGTCTTCCGCGATTCCGGCGATCTTGCGCGGAATCTCCCGGTCGTGGCAGCAGATGCTCCGCGGACGGACCGGGAGGCGATTCCAGAGTTCGCATCCACCCCCACCCCCCCATCACTCACCTCCTTCCTTCCATCCCGAACAAGGCGGAGGTTAATTTCCGCACCCCCTTCCCACCCCCACTGTGCGATTTCATTAAAAATTTTTTCATTTTGCATAATTAAAATTGGACAGCATTCCATTTCTAGATATTTAACGTTTACCGATATTTGAGCCTCTTTGGGGTGGGGCGTAGGGTGCGGTGGTCGGAGGGAAGGAAATCACCGGCATTTCGCCCCCGTCTTCCCAGGTTTTTTCCCTTCCCTTTCCATCCGCGATCGAGGGAGTGCGGCGGGAGGATCTTCCGCATCGGGACCGGCGCTAAGATGCGAACCAGGAAACGGAAATAAATGCAAGCATAAATCGTGGACATAAAAATAAGCTCTGGAAGCAATAATCAAAATAAATAAGCAAATAAAAAAAAATTAATGGTTCCAATATAAACCGAACGGTCCAACTCTTAAGCTTCCACCGCTGCCGATAATGCAAAGAATAAAAATCCGGGACACTTTTCCCCGGGATTACGCTCCTTTTTTTAATATCGTTGGAAGGATGCGGGGGAGGGGGTGAGGGGGGTGTGATTCCCACGGTTGGGAAGGGGAAGGATCGAGCGTCGCCCGTCCGAATTGACCCTTTTCGTTCGCGAAAATTCTGAAACTCGACCGGGAACCCCCCGCTGCGGGAGCCGCGGCAGCGTTCCCGCTGGAAAAACTCCCTCCCACCCCCATCCGCCCCCGAGAAAAATTAAAACGGTCATCTAAATGCACCTCACGAAGATTGCAAAGCAAAATATGTAAATACTTTGAAAAAGTTGATGCAGAATCTTGATTTATATAAACATGTTTACATCTTGAGCTGGAATAAGGTAAGTAGACTGCTTCCGGCACGGGAAAAAGGCCTCCCCCGCTCATTGTTGCCTTACACAATCGGAAACTGTTTCAACGTTCCCGGGGCTCAATTACCTCTCATTTCTTAGGGGATTAAAACTTGACATGATAGGATTACTTCCTCCGCTCCTTCTTTTCCTTTCCTTATTTTTATGTGATCTTCGGCTCTTCCATCGACCCGACCCTCCCTCTCCCACTCGCCTTTTGCCCCGAATCTCTCGCGACCCTCCCTCTCGAGAGGTGAGAGGGGTTGGAGAACGAACCTTTCCCGAGCCTCGCCCCGATACTTGCATCCCCCGAGTCAGTTTTAATGCAAGTGCCCGGCGAAAACTGGGCGCCGTCAGGAGAGAAATGCAGGCGGACGGGACGCTGTCTGCCGCTTCGCCAAAACTCGTCTTCCGGCCACTTCATCCCGTGCATTAATCATAACCTAACCTGAATGAAGAGCGCAGCGGAGTAAAAACAAACAACGCGAATCTAAACATCCAAAGATGCCCTTTGTGATGAATTTATCCGCGCGTTCCCGACATTAATTAACCCTTCGACGAAACCTACGCGAATATATATTCTCGATAAAATTAATAATTGTTAGAACAACAACAAAAACCTTTTTATTCCTTCTGATCGAAGATATTTATGAGATGAACATTATTGCTACCTTCGATATTCTTCACGATAAATGAAGAAATTGGTTTTCTTTCTTATTTTTATGCTGAAAAATCTAAGATAATTGAAATTTTATTTATTTTCAAATTTATTACGCCAATTATTTGTGTATTAATTTTACAACGCGAGTTTCAAGCTTGTTATGCTTTTTATATCGATGTGTAATTCATTGTTAACAACGATGAATTTTTAAAATTACAACAGTGTATTTGTTGCAGTTGTTTGTAACAAAAATCCCCGGTTTTGTGCATAACCGAGCGCCGCAGGTACGAAAACAAATTTTGACGTTTTAAAGTCAGACGCCTGGATGTGGAATGCATCGCCGTGAACGGTCTTTTCTTCTTTTCCCGAAGAAAAAAAAAAAGGCGGCACCCGAAAGGAGCCGGCCACCGGAAATCCTTTTCTTTTCCTCTCGCTGAAGGGAAATTTTCTTTGCTTCCAGGTAAGTCCGGGGATAACGGCGGCAGAGAGAAAACGACGCGGAGGCTTCGCTCGGGGGAAAGCGAAATTTTAATAATCCCGATGCCACCTTCGTGGGCGAGGAAGACGCGGACGTCAAATCTCCGGAGTGACTTTTCCGGGGAAAACGCGGCGAAAGGCAATCGATTGGGAGGCACTTCGAAGGTTTGACGTTTCCTGCTTCATCCACTAATCAACCTGCCACCCCTTTCTCGTTCCTCCCCTTTCTTTGCCCGCTTCGCTTCGGGCCGGTGCTGTCCTCGCGTCGCAAGTTTCTTCGCGGCCCGATCCGGAGGCTCCGGCAAACGGGGACACCCGGCGTCGGAATCTTTTTCCCCGGATCCCGAAGGCGGAGTACAGGCGGAGACCTCTCTCCGATTATGAAGCAGAAGGAATTCAATTAATTTCTGGTTCGGAATTTTGTTGTCATGTGCAACCAGAGATAGATGACATCTTGTTACCCGATTTGATTTCCGTTTGGAGAAAAATAAAGTAATTTGATTTCGGGAAAAAGGGAAATGTCTTATTTTTCGTCGTGACGATTGTTATATTCGGGGTCCTCTCTTTGAACGTATTAAAGGTCTGGCGTCGGACCCATTACCGGAAACCCGAGGTGCTTCCTTCCGGAAGGGAGAAGGGGAAAATTTACGTCCGGAATTAGGAGAAGTTAATTTTTTCCAAAACGGATTTTCGCGAGCGCTTGGAGATTATGGAAAGGAGGAAAATTAAAATGAAATTTTTCAGCGGAATGTTTTATGGACGCAGGACTAACGAATCGGGCCGCGAGAAAAATTCCGGGGCCCTTAGCGGGAAATTAAATTAAGAAAAAATTATCGGTGACAAACGTTCGGCGAGCGAAGGCCCGGTGACGAGCATCCGTCCGCATTATTGCCCGACGCCGGCATCGTCCGTCGTTTGAGGCAAGCTCTCCTTTCGGGTTGATCCAGAGACAATATTTCCAGGTTAAATCCCCCATTTCGGACGTCATCCAGGACGGGCGTAAGAACGGGGCCCCTAATGATCCCGGGCAATTATCGGGCGCGAAGGGGTTGCTTGAGCGAAAGAAACGTAGCACATCCCCCGTATGAAAAGGCAGCCTTAATCCTGGATGATAAAAGAGTCCTAATTTTGGGTTTTCGGGAGAATGCGGAGAGAGCTCTCGACGAGATTATGAAGGTAGTAATGTAATAAAATATAAAACCGAGGTTCCCATAAAGGGACATAAAGAAAACTAAACATGAGCAAGATTGATTAACTGCGTATGGGGATGAAAATAAATTGAATGGTCATTCGGAGGAATCCGCCACCCCCGAAAACCCCATTGATGGGGTGATCGGCCAGTACATAAATCATCCATGTATTTATAGCTTTGAAACTAACGTGTCGTGAAATATAGCGAAGACGTAACTTAAAATGAAACCAGGGGTATCCAAAACCGCCTGCGAAATCAAAATCTCCGTCCCGATTCCGGAGTCGATCGCACGGGGACGCGGGACGCGGCTTTGCCGACGCGATCCCCGACGGACAAACCGCCGAACGATCCACCTCCCGGTGCATCCGCAGTTTGACTTGCAAATGGCCAAAGCGACGCCACCCTCTACTGCGGGGTGTGCACGCACATCGGTTACAAGCACCGCAAGTATTTAAAATCAATACGTAAATGTTGACGTTTCCTTCGCCGGCCGCTAATGAGCACCTCGAATTTCCACCCCGGCCATTGGCTAACCCTGATTTACCCGAATAATCGCACTAAAACTTTATTATCCGATGTCACTTACGTTTTATCATATCATATATTTATTTTATTAGTCTCATATTATTTTCCATCCTTCGATTAACATCTCTGCCGCTTTTTTTTTTCCTCGGCCTTTTTAATCATCGTTAACTTTTTGGTGAAAAATTCAATTACAAAGATGGCTTTATTATTACATTTCATCCGGCAGTTAAGGGAGTTACCCCCGAGGCACGTGGAAGGAGACCGCCGGTGTCTCGCGCCCCGAACGATCCGCCTCCCCGATGGGAGAGATCTTTGTTTGGGCCCGTGGAGAAGGGGGAAGAGACGCGCGAATTCCAGTACGAGATTCATTACGATCGTTCCTCTTTCCACGAGTCCGAATGTCGCAATTATTAAAGGACGGCCCTCCAATTTAATCGAAATTAACTGAGACATGTCGTAAAATTCCAGCTTCGGGTGCGGAATCCTCGGCCGGATTTCCGGGGGGGGCGGAAGACGCAGAAAACTTTCTTCGGCGAGGCGCAAAATCCCATTCTTAGCTTGTCGGAGTGCGCATTTCGGGCACGAGGCCGTTTGGCAGTTAACAAATCGTTGCACTAAGTGCCCGACGCCCAAGCGACGGCTTCTTTTACGCCTGTCATTTATATTTCTTAAAATTGGATGAATTTTCCTTCTCCATCCCCTCCGGCTCCCTCTCCTTTTCAGCTCGGAAATTGAATTAATCGTCGAGGAAAACGGATTTCGACAGCCGAAAAGCGAAAAAAGCCGGGGCGAGGGCAAGGCGGCGTCCGGGCCTCCCCCCCCGGTCACCGGCGGAGCCTCCGCATCGCGGTGGGAAAACGCGGAGGCTCCGGGCCGAAGATTAAAAGCTCGGGAAACGACGCCGATGAAGATGTTTGCGGGGGGCCGCGGCCGGGGCACGGGGTCCGGGGGGGTCGTCCCGGAGAGACGTGCGAATAAATTTCCCCTCGCTTAATGATCAAAGTTTTGAATGGTAAGAATTACGAATCGGAGGAGCCTTCACCTCATTAAGCAGGTTAATTGAGTCTGTGGGATTCAAATGATGTAATTCCGCTCAGAATGAAGCCCGATCCAAAGCGATCACCTGCGATCTCCAATAATTGGAAATTAAGGAGAAAATGACTCCAGGGCCGTAGTCGGGGGCTCCGGTTAAAGGGGCTTCATTATTAAACAAGCGACGAATTAATTAATTGACAATAAGTTGGGGAGGGTGGCTCGCGCCCTTGTGGGGGTACCTTCCCCCCGTTGTTATATTAAAAATTAAATTAACGGAAGGACGACGCCGCCGTTCGGAGGTAACGGTTCCTTATTTTCCCGTCGCATTAAATTGAAGGTTGCGGGGCCTTTCGGGTCTCGACGAAAATTTACTTCTGTGCTGAATATTCGGGAGTGCAGTTTCGCTGGCACCGCTCGGGAAAAGGGGGTAGCGTGTTCCGGGGGTGGCCGGATCTCGGTGGATTCCTTCTCCGTCATCCCTTCCCGGTCAAGGATCGTTCTTTCCGGGAGCCTCTTCGAAAAAAGCGACGGTTCCTCTTTTGCCGGGATCGCTTGCCCCCCCGCCACCCTCGGCGGCGATGGAACCACCCCCGCCCGGGGGGAGTTTCACCTTTCGAATTTGCGAGAGCCCAGCAAAAGTTTCCTGCGTTGCGGGGGGATAAAATGGAAATGTTTGGATGAATGGATTGTCGAGAACCTTTGGGTTTATAATTTACCTAAATAGTAAACTTTGAACAGTATACGAAAGGAGCCATTAGTCTTGGAACTGTTCTACAATAGGCAAACAGTTCGAAACTAAGTCGTCCGTTGTTAACTTTATCATAATTGTGACAAATGGTTCTCCTCTGTTTACTTACATCAATTTATTATGTCCTCGACTGCTTAACTTTAAGTTTTTTGAAAGGCTCCCCGGTTATCTCCTCCCGTTGGGTTTCCCGGGAACCGAAAGCGCTTTCCCCGCACCCGAGGCTGCCCCCTCCGCCGTCCGAACGCGTGAGCAATAAGGGCCGCGGCATTTCGGGCGGAACCTTCCGAGGCGAACTCGAAATTCCGAACGCCCGCGGGAACGCCACCCCGAAACGGCCTTTCCTTTTCCTTTTTCCACCGAAAGAAAACGCGTGGCCGTGCCGTGTGCGATGAGATCGTTCGACGACACCAAAAAAAAAAAAAAAAAAAAAACCGCGGATCCTTCGCGGTGCACTCTCCCAGTTTTCCTCCCCGGGGTAAAGGAAGCCGGAGAAGCGCCGAGGGAAAAGGTTGGTGGCGAAGCGCCGAAAATCGAGAGGGATCGCAACTTGGCGTCGGGGGACGCCGACGATTTCGGGATACGTCGGGAGCGTCGATCCCGAAATCCCGGGCGAATTTCGGGCAAAAAATTCGGGATGATCGAGCAATTGCCCGGAGACGGGGGGGGGGGCAAGCTTTATGAGATTGTGGGCCGGGCAGGGCGACCGCAAGGAGAATTCCGCAGCTGGGGGGGTGCGTGTGGGGGAGGGTCGGTTACGGGGAGAGCCTCCGCACTCTGCAAATGGGAAACACGCTGAAGGCAATCAATGAGCCGGTTTGTAATTTACAATGGGGAAAAAAAAAAATGTAATGAGAACGAAATTGGAAATTGGGAAAGCTCGGAAAGTTCGTCATCAATTCCGAGGGATTTTTCTTCATTTTAGATTCCTTTGCCGGGGACCGAAACCGAGTCTAAATTCATTTCATCCATCATGAAGAGAACGAGCGGAAGACAATCTTTTTACGTGATACGGATAATTTAAATGAAGTTGAAAGGCTTCTGTAAAAGGAATGAAAATGACTTATGTATTATTAGATCCCTTTTTCCTAATAAGAACGAATACGCAGACGAGTGCACCGCAGCCTTTCTCTATTTCCGCCCCCTCATCCTCTTCCGCCCCCCGCCTTGGGTGATCATTTTGTTAGCGATTGTTTTTCCTTCACTCGTTTCCTTTTCTCGAGTTCGCCCCCTCCCCCCACACCGTTTTTCCGCAAGGTGCGCGCCTCCCGCTTCCGGCGGGGCCCCTCCCGATTTTTTCCTTCCCGCGACCCGCTTCCGTTTCCGAGCCGCGAGATGCACCGGTGTTTTTCCGCGGGATTCGTCCCCGGGAAAAGTTTCTCCCGAAAGCGGGAAACTCTTTATTAATTTGAAAGTGTGTTTAAGGTGTTTGCTTTTGAGATGATGTTTTGTTTTAATTTGAATTCGACGACATCTTTACAATTGAGTTCGCTCCCCAAATAACTCACTGAGTCAGCGTTTTAGCTGTAACTCAAATAAATGCATTAATGGAATAAGCTGCAGTTGCTTCCTCCGCTTTTCCCCCATTTCATATACGATACGCCTCTCCCCCTCTTCCTCCCCCGATCCGGAAAAGGTTTTCGTCTCGCTCCGCACTTCCGGCTCCGAGTCCTGTCTCTAATAACTTCTTCCACTTGCAGAAGGCCCGTCTCCTTCCGCTTCGTTCCAATCTTTCAATCTGCCACTTCCGATATGTGATATTTCCACGCATATTGGTTTTTTTTTTTTTTTTTTTTTTTTTCATCTTCGAGCGGATACCAATTAATAAGTCATTAACTGCCTTATGGGGAACGCGACGTCGGCCCTTGCGGAGGATCAACTGCCCCGATCCTTCCTCGCTTTTCCAACTTTCATTTATCGAAAACAAACCGAAAAGGTTTTTTTTTTTTTTTTTTTAAAAAAAAGTGGATCCAAGTACTGTTTACACAGATGGCGGTTCACATTTTTTTTTTTTTTTTCGAAAAGCGGGGAAAAATTCCAATCCATCTTTTTTCGAAATTGGAAGTTCACCTTTTCGAGCCGTTATTTTTTTTTTTCCTCCCCTCTCCCCCTCCCCAAACGCCGAGCAAACTTCGGAGACAAGGAGGCACGTCCCGGAGGCCGCGGAGACGGAAGCGACCACCCCGCGAAGTCAGCACCCACCCCTTTGATTAACCGACGGATCGCGCCCCGCTGAAATTTGATAGCTCGGATCGCTTACAACGAAAAAAAGTGAATCCCGACACGAAGGAAAACTCCGTCGATTGATTTTCTATTAAAGGTTATTAAGTTTTTATTTAACTGATCGGGAAATTGGAACGTGACTACCTGGTTTTATTTAGGATTTCCCACCGTGGGCAATTTCCTGCCTTTTTCCTTTTTTTTTTCCCCCCCCCACCCCCACCCCCCGTTTTCTTCCTTCCACTTTGACAAATTTAATTCCTTTTCTTCCTTTCCCCGGGATCGGGGAGGCCGCGGAAAGGAAAAAAAAAAAAAAGGAGAAAAAAAAAAGGAAAAACTCCTCTCGGTGTCACGTATCCGATCGCCTTCTTCCCCCTTCCGAGCGGGGATTATAAATCACCGCGTCTTTAACCTTTTTTTTTCGGTATCCGATGATGACTAATAAGGGACCGGGATCGTGTCCGTAAACGAGGGATGATGGGGGGCGAGAAGGGGGATGGAAGCGTACGCCGCTCGAAGGGCCCCGAAAGCGGGGGCAAGAGAGGGCAAACGCAAGGGCCGGAAGCTCGGGGGCGGGGAGGAGGTTCTCGATTTCGTGAAAATTCCGAAAGGTTGAGATTCGTGCCAGACGAAAGGAAACGCGGGATAAAGCTCTCGCGGCGTCAAAGGAGCCAATTTTAAATGGGAAAAGGAAAATCGAGGTGAATGGAGGGAAATGGAAGAAAGATAAAGGAAAGCGTAGTCGCTGTTATTATAACAACCTAATTAATTATAATAAAGGCGTCGCTGAGACTCAAGGAACGGCATGAATTATGAACTTATGAAAATTAATCTAACCGATCTTGAAAAGAAAAAAAAAATGGCGAAAGATTTTTCACCCTACTTTACCTTCTGAAAAGTTAAATCAATTTAAGTTTACATTATATATATATATATACAAAAGAAAAAAGAAACTGGATTTGCACTCCATGCGCCACATATCGGCGTCTCCTGAGGGATTTCCTCCCTTAAGGCAATCGAAATCCTGATACGCATTGCGTCTTAACGTTTCATTGCAAGAAACAACAAATTTGGATGCCCGAGATGAGCAATATCCGATTCCGCGGTTTAGGATCGGGAATTTCGGCGAGATTACCCCGGGATTGAAACGTTGGACGAGGGAACATTCGCTGAAATTGCGGGTCGAAAAAAGATTGTAAATACAGCGACGGAGTATAAAAACCCAACTCGGACTTGCTGAAAAGCTTCGAAGGGCCCCCGTAAGAACGTTCCCGCAAAAGTAAACGTTCAAAGGAGAAGGAGCTTCACTGGCAGCGTCGAGCCCGAGAAATCGGGTTTTTGGTCAGGTACACATACGGCAAATATTCCTGCGGATAAAAAAAGAAAAACTCGATCAAAATTTGAATTTTGATCGGGAACGTCTTCGCCGCTGAATTTTCACTGAGGCCCGGCACTCGGCGTTGGAAATCAGGCCCCGATTGAAGGAGGAGGAAAAAACTGACCGGAAAAACCCGGTCCGGACACTCATTTCCCGGATGCGGATTTCAAACGGAAGCGGAACATTCGAAGGCGAATCCGTCATCAAAAAGATATTACGCGACGGGTTATTTTTCTTTTTTTTTTTTTCCTTTCTCTCGCTTTTCCTCTTTTACACTTTTCGAGAAAACCCGGGAAAAAGCCGCGAAGTGCATCCAAGTAAAAATGAGAAACGTGGAATACAAAATGGTTTTAAAAAATTGTTGTTAATAAAAATTAAATGAGTTGGAAATGGTAAATGAGAATTTTAATTGCCGAATTGCTAAAGCTTTCCTCCCTGCCTCGAATGGCATTAATGACGGTACAAACTATCTTTCCATTTATTAATTCATGTCCTCCAATTTTTTTTTTTTTCTTCCTTTTCGCCACCCCGGAACCCCTCGCGCCTGCCGCTCCTCCGAATCGCGGACGAACCGAACCTGATCCCGACGGGGAAGTTTCACCCTCCGCGCGAAGAGGCAGACCGACTCCGACCCGAACCGAAACCTAACGTGGAGGTTGGGCGAGCACTTTGGGGGTGCAAAGATTTCCGCGTTGGTGCTCTTGGGGGCCGCGAACGCCGTCGCTGATTTTCACGGGGGGCGAAACGGGAGTTTCCCCCGGCGTCAATCACCGTGGCTCGAAAGGCTTACGGGGGGAGGAACGATCTCAAGGCACGAGGAAAAGCCTCTCACGTCGCCTCTTCGGTGCGCATTGTTTCGACTCCAGCCGGCCCGAAGTTTTCGTCTGGTCGTATTTGTTCGCCATTGCGTTTTTCCAGCAGCAGCGAGATAAAGAAATTAATTCTTTATTATTATTATTCAAACCGGGGAGGAAAAAAAAAAAAACTCGTTTCATGCATCGGAATCGCTTCGGAGGATCATCATTTACTATTAGATAATGGATAAACGTCCGATGCCATCATTTTGGCCGAGATCATTTAAAACACTAAAATTGATGACAGCTTCCTGAGAGATGATTTATCAAATGCGCCAATGAAAATGGCAAAATTCCGGTTTTTCGATTCTGCGGAGGGGGGGGGGGGGGGGG
>JAOWBB010000005.1:4053640-4065022 GCA_028565995.1 Ricinus marginatus
AATTATTAAAAGAAACCATATCCACCAAAAATGTATCTGTTATAATATCAATTTACCAGATTATCATAATACTGAATGCATTTTAAGATTATAATCTCTGTAGACACAAGGTTAAAAGATTGAGATATATTGGTTTTTAGAAAATACAAGCAATTTTTAAGTATCAATTTAAACTTACAGTAGATGGTAAAACCATGAAACATATATCACATTCTTCTGCACTTGTGGTAGATGTTCTTCTAATAGGTTGTAGCTAAAAGGTATGATGAAAATATAAATTAACAAGCACAAATAAATAATATATGAGAATTAAATTTTTAAATATTAATATTTTTATAATAAAAAATATTTTTGCAAATAGAAATATTAATATGAACAGAAACTTTTAAAATATTCCTCATTTCTAATGTCGTTACTTTTACTCACTTAATAAACAAATTTTTCTTGTGCATTAAATTCTTTTGCATTTGATTAGCTTTCTGAAATATTTGTTGAAAAATAACAATAACTTAAAGAATAAAATAAATAATCCAGAATTATGAATGTTTTAAAAGCAATCATTTGTAGTCTATGAAAATGTTTCATTTATCTTGTTTTGTTATGATTATAATTAACTGTTTTATGTTATCTTCAATTTCATATTGTAGATCTATAAATACTTTTGTTAAAATTTCGTTTAAGAAAAATCTGTTAAGAATTTTTAAAAACTATCTAATTTTTATATAAAATGTTGAATCTTTCTTTTTTTATGTTTAATTCTAACTTTTAACATTACCTTCTGTTTAATTATTGCTGGTTTTCTAAATGGATTAATGACCCTAGCTTCTGCAAATAACTGATCTTGATCTCCATCATAAAATCTCTCCATTAACTTCTCTTTGTCCCATTTAAAATGATTTAAAAGAATTCTAGTAGTTGTTGCTGGTATCTAAAATTATAATAAAATAATAACTTGTTTACTTTGAAATTATTAACTGTTAAATTATGACTGATTAATTGATAACTGTTTTTCAATATTTATTAGTTAATCTTTAAATTTTTACTTTTTTGGAATTAAAATACATTAAATTAAGTAGTTTTTATCTTAACTCTGAAAAAAATTTACTTTTTATTTACTTAGAAAAAACCAATAATAAGAAATTAAATTCTTGAGGGAATAATACAGATAATAAATTAATGAATGTATTTTTTTTAAGTGTGTTTGAAAAATCTAGTACAAGTTATCATGTGTTTGATTATACCTCCACAACGGTATTCACATCTTTTATAGAGTCCACCATATGCTGAACTATTTCTTCAGTGGATAGCACCTCAAATGGATATTCATCTATGTCCGCAGGTCTTTCCCTAGGATTGTTCGTTTCAACTTCCATAGCAAAATCTACATCATCACCACTGGATTCGTTTCCTGAATCAACGTCGTCGTATAATGTTTCCTCGTCCGAATCCATATTTTAAGTAACAAAATATTTATGAAAAGCAAAATTTAGTTTAGAATATTTAATTATTTGATTAACAGTACTAGAAAATTTGGTTTAAAAAGTCAACAAGAGAATATCTACAGCACTTGTAAACTAAATACTTTTATGTCAAGTTCTGCTTGCTTTTTATCACATGACGTCAGCTCCTGTTTTGCACAGAATTATGGGAAAATTGACAATCATTTTCAGTCATGCAACATGTTTTCAATGAATACATAAAACTCCCGTGTTAAAGTAACGCTTGCAGAAAGTAAAACTATGATTTTACGTTGGCTGCGAAAAATTATTTACCAGCTGATAGCAAAAGCTGACGAGCGCAATAATGAAAATCAAAATATAAATTACAATAAATTACATATCAGTTGAAATTATAATTAAAGTTTTTATCGGTCTATTTAATAAAATTTTAGAAATAAAATGTTATTATATCACATTTTAATACTTGTGTTTTTCAAAATTGGAATGTCATTTTCAATTTGATTCTGCATTTATTTCCGTTCTTATTGAAGATCTTTTTCAGTTATCAATTTTAAGCCGAAAACAAATCATTAGAAATTTTTTTCATAGGTTGGTTTTATGAGTTACATTAAAGTTATTTAAAAATTGAATCAAGATTTTTACGAGAATTGCTCTTGTTAATATTCCTAATTCCTCATTTGCTATGAGGAAGTGAACATGAAGTTACTAAAAATTGGTCATGCTTAAGATTACGTTGGAAGATATTTAAATGTTAGAAATAAACTTGAGTATTTAGAAAAATATCAAAAACTAATTAAAGGATTGTGACAAAATGTATAAATCATTACGGATTTCAGTTTTGAAGAGGATTTTAGAGGACAGTACAATATTAAGATCTAATAAAATAAACGGAATCATTACTTTGCGGTGTTATTCAGGTGAGTTTTCATAGTATTAGTATCAATTTTCTGATTAATGTAGAGAAATATGAGCAGGTATTAGAATTCTGTAGTCGAATAATTCAAGTAACCAGTATGAAATCTATCCATGATGCCGATATTTTAATCTTAAGCTGTTTTTCGTATGAAGGTAATACATATTATTGATTAATATAGGTTAAAATCAGTTATTGCCACCTATAATTATTATTATATAAAAAATACAAAAGAAATTTTCGAAATTTTATAACCTTAAATACAAAAATAAATTAATAACTTTTTCATTTATTACTATTGTTTATGTAGTTTTCAGTTTTAATTATTCGCAAAGACAATTGGCTATAGTGTGAAATTTACAATATTAGTTTTTTAATGCAGCAATAAATAAGAATTTTTTTATTAATTATCTGTAATAACCCTTACTTCATATAGCTCTTCAGCAAAATAAAACAAATTTCAGCTTTTTCTTTCCAGAATTAATTGTATGAAAAAGTGGGAAGATGGCTTTTAATGTTTTATTTATGATTAGAAAATATTTAGTCATTTTAAAAATATTCCTTCTAATTATTAATTTTTCTTTACTTAAAAATACATAGTCAATCTAGTTATAGAGTTACATGTATTATACTTGAAATATAAAATAATCTTTTATTAAATTCAATGAGTTTATCTTTATTTGACAATGTAAATTTCAAATTGATATTGAAAAAATTATTTAAAAATTTATCTATGTTAAAATTTCAGTTTGTTAGAAATTATATTGAAACATGTGAGAGTTAATTCTAGTAGATTGAAAGTTTATTCTAATGAAAGTGAGCTACAAAGTAAATAATTTTAATGAAGAAAAATTTTTTTTAATTGAATTTATAACTGAATTATATAAGAAACAATAGAAAATCCTTATTAAATCTTTAAATTTAAAGATATGTTATAACGATAGTATAATTAAATTCAAAACATCTTTCTGTGCAATTCATACAAGAAATATTACAAAAAATGTATGAAAATGTACAAATGTGTATAATGAAAAAAATATAATTTCTAACAAAAATATACATATTTAAATATATAAATAAAATTTAATGAGAAATCAAATTTTACAGATTGTAATCTTTAACAATTATTTTAAAACTTTAAATACATTAAAAAATTTTATAAATTTAAAATTAAATTTATTTTTAGGTTTATTTTAGTTATTTGTTTATTTGCTTATGGAAAATATACTTTATTTTAGATTAATATTTCTGGGAAATCAAAAGATTTTAAATGAATATATAATATTTTTTAATTCTTTTGTTTGACATGGTGATTATTTTTTACAAATGCAATTCATATAAGAAGTAATTTTAATTTTGAAAAACACTAATCATTATTTCTTAAATGTTTAAAATAGAGATTGTATTGTACAGTTGTCAGATGTAGTAGTACAATGGAGCAGAATTTTTTTTTAATATAAAATGACATATGAGAACTAATTTTAATTTAAATTATTACTTGTTTCATAGAATAATCTTAATAAGGAGGATAGAATTTCTCATATATTTTTCTGGCACTTCAGTGAAAATTTTTCTTGCATTTTTGTTTTGCCGTTATAATATTATTCAATTATTTTTTCATGTTTTTTAATGAATAAAAAACAGTTTTCCAGTTTTTTCAGTTATTGCTGTAAAATGGAGTTATATTACTTATGCATAATAGTTTTATTAACATAAATCACAATTAGATTAATAAAAACTTATAATAATTTTCAGTGAAAAAAATAGAAAATTTTAATTTTATATTATCTTAAGTTATCAAAACAAAGGAAGAAGCATTACTTTATTTAATAAAAAAAATTTATGTGTAAATATGATTGAAATTGTCTTATGAAGAACTCTTAGCCAATGCTTCAACATCACAATGGCTAAAATAATTCTTTACCTCTTTTTTAGTATTTCAGAGTCTATTAACAATGATTATAGTTGTGATACTAATTTTTTTTATTATATTTAGAAGATTTGTAAGATAAATGTTAGAGTTCAAATATAATAGTTAATAACCTTGTAAATTAAACAATTGCTTTTATTAAATTTTGTTTGATATACTATGATTTAAACATTATCCTTTCTTTAAATGTTCTTTCTGTCTTGTGTTGGATTTGTATTTTATTGACAATAGTAATTTTAATAATAATAATAATAATAATAATAATAATAATAATAATAATACAATAATAATAATAGTAATAATAATAATAATAACCTTTTTTTTATATTATTAGTATCAACACCTTTCAAGATTCATATGTTTAAAATTCAGTACATATTATTAAATTAAATTAATCTTATTGAAAAAAAATTAGTTGTTGATATAGAATGTAAGAAATAAGTAAAAGGTAACAATTTTATTTTCAGACATTCTAATTTAAATATTCAGCACCAGGTAATATTTGACAATAAATATGAGTCATTCATTTTTGATTTAGTAAACTTATAATTTAAACAACTATTTTGACATTTTCAAAATATGAATTTAGTTCATTTTGACAAAATTTTTACATATTCACAAAATGGAATGTATACAAAAATTTGTATTTTATTTTAAAAACATAATGATGTATTAAGTAATCTTATAAAATATATTTTTTAAATTACTGTGTTTTGTAACAACTCGAATGATAAATTTTTATATTTAAATAAATTTATAATGACTGTCAGCAGTATAATTTTAATAAATAAGATAATAATTGCTAACTGTTATATGTTCGAAAATGACATTATAAATCATACTATGTAGTTTATGTAGTATAAAAAATTTTTATGAATGTAATGATATTTTAAATATAGAATTCTAAAATATATTAGTCAGAAATAAAAAAAATATTATTTACAAATTTTTATTTTAGTGTTTCTGTTATTTATGCAGAATTAAAATTAAAATATGCTGCTTAAACTATATACAGCTCTCATTTTCTTATGAAGTTTTAAATAAAAGCACATTGTGATATTAGTTTTGGGCTGATTCTTTTCAAAGGCAATACATGTTGCCAGTATGTTCGATCTCGTCTTTTTGAAAACAGAAATATATATTAAATGATACATTGACTTATTAATTTTATTTTATCAGACTTTTTTCTTTATGAATTGATGCAGTTATTATACCCTGAATAAAGTTTAATATGTAGTATTAAAAGTTTAATTAAGTTAGTATTAAAGTTTAATATGTATTAATTGACGCCAAATTCACTTGAAAACGAAATTTAAGAGATCAATTCATAGTATATGAAAAAAATTAAAGAATTTATCCATAAATTCACAGTTGCTCCCATTTATGACAAAATAGTATTTTAGTTTCCTATTTCTTTAATCCTATATTGGAAGAAAAATGTGAATTGTTCTGGTCTTAAAACTTTAAATGTCACATGTTTTGAATTAACAAATTTTCGTAATTTTATTAATTTTACTTTTATTTTTTCGGCCGAAAAATTAGCTACTTTAATATTATTTGCATCGAATTTTTTTAAATTAAATTGAAAAATTGCTTATCTTTATTTACGGTTTCTGAACAATGTTCGCACACGGTTAACTTTGTCGCTTTTGAAGGCATTTATTATTAGGATTGAACTTACAGTAGTTTATAGAATATTATTTACGACAAGTGAAATAGAATCTGAAATTTTTCAGGGTCAAACGATGGGAATAATGTGTTACCGTCAAAGGTAACGGGGATAGTACCATTTTCTGATTTCGTTAACCAGCGAAGAAGCGAAGCTAAACGAAGCATTATGGTTCACTTGAAATCAAAGATGAATTGCGAACGTCTGATTGCAGTATGCGAGACATTTGGAAATATTAAAAATTTTTTTTACTGCGACGACGGGCTTGCAAGACGTTTTGCTTTGATTGAAATGTCAGATGAGCATAGTGTTCAAGAATTATGTAATTGTGTCACGATTGATGTAAAAAATATTATGACAATATCTTCGCCTTATATTAGTGTTGATTTTGAAGTCCGTCACTCAAAAATTAAAAACAAAAATACATGCCAAATACATGTATACAACTGTAATTCAGATATGAAAAACATTACTGAAAAAAATGATTTGAAAGATACTGAAGAAAGTTGCTTATTCTGGAATTGGTATAATGAAGAAAAAATTAAGGATGTAAATTTAAGATTAAGATTTCTAGTTGCAAGACAGTTTGAATCTATGCTTAAGTTTCTTTGTCCAGTTTGGGAAGTAAATCCATTCGGTGGCTCAGTCAACGGTTTTGGTAGCTGCAAATCAGATTTAGATTTGATGGCCGTATTAAAAAGCCGAAACAATTCACAATTATCCTTTATGACTAAAGAATATAGGAATATGAAGGAAATGGAAGATAGATTTTTTCAATTGATGACAAAAATTATTGAATCCGCCCCTGGTTGCGAGCATATAATACCAATTCCAAAAGCTCGGGTTCCGATTATAAGGTTTTTCCAGAAATATGTAGGTCTAGATTGTGACTTTTCAATAAATACACCGAATGCAGTATCGGCAACGGAAATTTTTTACATTATTGGTTCTTTAAATAAATTTGTAAGACCTTTAGCTTTCATCATTAAAAAGTGGGCCAGTGAACTGAAATTATCGAAGCAAAATAATTTTAACCGAACGACACTAATCACAAATTTCGGACTTTTGACAATGGTTGTTTTTTTTTTACAGCAAAAAGCATCTCGTCTTCCAAATCCGCTACCACCCTTTCGAATTTTCCCACTTGATTTAAATAACATTATGTTGACTCACAATCAGTTCAATTCAAGTTTAAAGAAAATTGCGGAAAATTATGCTTCGGATGACGATATGTCAGAAAATACTTTAACTAATTTAGTTGCCGATTTCTTTAGTTATTATTCAAATTTTAATTACAAAATGTTTGGAATTAGTGTTCGCTCGGGTAAACTTATCCATAATTCAAAAGCTGCTCCACTTTATATAGAAAATCCGTTTAACACGTCAATGAACATTTCTAAGCAAGTTACAAGAAGTGAAATTGAAAAAATTCAACTTTTTTGCACTATTGCAAGAGACTTGATAATGGATGATCATTATAGAGTTTTTAATGGTAATTTTTTTCAAGAAGGTTTCTATAAAAGAAAAATTCAAGAGTCTGCAAAACAAGAAGTTCCAACAGCTGCTAATGGATAATATAAGGAAAAGTTTTGTCATAAATTTACTTATATGTTTATTTACGTATCTGTTTATGTTTGTTTTTTTTGTTTGATAAAAATCTGATAAAATCATGCAGAATTTGGCAAAAAGCTGCCAATATGTGCTAGTTTGAATTTTCGGTAAGATTTAAAAGTGATAGATAATTTCAAAAATGTTTCCTTAAAAAAGTTTTTAACAAAATGAATATAAATGATTTATTTTCAAAATGTTCAGACTCATATTTATGTTAGCACATTATATCTTTATGTTAATAGTATGTTAAAATCAGAGTCATTTTAGATTTCCTACATGATTTATAAATTTATTGTAATGCTTATTTAAAAAACTTTTCACTGACAATTTGGAAAAAAAATTCTCAAAGTTTTAACTTTTCTAAAATAAAAATTTTTATTGTATGAAATTGAATTTTTGATTTATATCACATTTTATTCCACACATTTATTTCAAACTGTCAGTTTTTCACAGTTTTTTCACCCTAAATGTTGGATAACGTTTGAAAATGAAATTGTAAACCTTTAAAAATTTAATAAAAGTTTTTAATTTAGAAAGTTGAATAATAAAATAGAAAATATATTTTACTGTTAGATTATTTTATTCATCTCTAAGGTTACAATGTAACACAAATAAAGTTGCAATATTATTTTATTTTGAGCATTCACATGTAAAAATTGAATTCTAATCTGTGATAAATTAAGGGAAAGGAAAGCAAAAAACTAAACTAAGGTAATTTAATTACAGAAACATACAGAATCATACCTTTTTAAAAAATATTTGAATAAAAAGAGAGATATTTTGTGAATTTTGTTTATTTTTAAAAACATTTCATATTGTAATTTTTTTATCCTTTGTTGAGAAATACATTTCTATTTTAATCATAAAATCACAACTATCCGATTAAATCATTTTTCATTTGCGAAACCATAAGTTTATATGAATAGACAGAGGAAAGTATTGGTGAGATATATATAGTTTCTTTTTTTAAATATTGATATATTATAATATGTAATTATAATATAATAATGAATTGATATGATGATTTAAACAACGGTTAATTCACTGGAATAATAACTATTGCTTATTTTACCAATTAGGCAAATTTTATGAAATTTCAACCTCATCGAATGATCATAAAGATCTAATTTGATGGCAATGAATTTTGGGACTTTCGAGATCTTAACTTGAATTGCAAATATTTAAGGAAAATAGCTGATTTTACTTATAATTATGAAAATATATTTGAAAATATTTGTACACAAATCATATAAATATGTTTATTAACGCAGATTTAACACTGATAACTTTTAATATTTTTTTCAATTAAGTCAGAGGTAAAAATGTTGTATATACGAATAAAAGTCTCATTGAATCATATTTAAGTCACAAAAGTTACAAAATCAAACATCAGTGATTTTCGTAATAGTGGATTAAAGTCATTTGTCATAAGGGACATCTCTCAACTATGCAGAAAATTGAACTTAACTTGTGGTGTGGCGCTCCTCAATATAGGAACCATGTACTGATCAATATTATTGTTAGCACTGAATCATTTCTTAACAAACGTGGATTCGCCTTCTAGCTTTGATATACATCAATGAGAACGAATTTATAAAAAATATAATTTATAAATAATTAAAAAAATATAAAATTTTATTTGTAAAATGTAAATAACCTAAGAATTTTTTATAATTATTTCTTTATTTTACTTCAAGAATATTCATTCTCCTGATGAATTAATAAATATATGGTTCATAATTGAAATGAACTTCAGATTTTGTTGATTTTGTTACAGTATTGGTCTTTTACTGTTAAATCAAACTTACAAATTCTGTTATAAAACTTTTTTCTTTCTTAATATTGAAATCTTCTCCAAAGTATTGCAAAGAACGAGGTACAATGTTTTAATGTATTTAAATTTTAGAATCTTTAATGAAAAGCCTAACATTAATCAAAATTGTATGTGGATTTGTTGCAGATGGAAAATCGGTTATTATCGGGGATGTTACAAAAGATATTATTCCACCAAAGAAACCTCAATATGCACCTCACAAATATCGTAAGTCTTTAGCAAGTATTGGTTAATACTTATGTCTTAAAAGCAAATTTCAAACATTTATAAATAAACTTGTAAATTTAAATTGAAAAATGTCTTATGTCTTAAAAGCAAATTTCAAACATTTATAAATAAACTTGTAAATTTAAATTGAAAAATTAAATGTTTGATTAACTTTTATATTATAGACCATATATTTTTTTTACAGTTTCCATGGGAGAACTTAGCCAAACAACCTTGAGACATTTGAGATGGATGCTTCAGAAGGACATTTTAGCACAAGATATTTTTTTAATTGGTCGACCAGGGTCTACGAGAAGACAGCTTGCTATGAAATTTCTCGAGATGACTGGGCGTGAAGTTGAATACGTATGCCTTAGTAGAGATACTACAGAAGCAGATTTAAAACAAAGGAGAGAAATTAAAAATGGAACTGCTATTTACTTCGACCAGGTGAATGTTGATAATTTTGATTTTTAAAACTAAATTCATATCTAATCCTTTCAATTTCTTTCATATTGTATAGCAGAAATTTTTTATTTATCCATACAGTAAGATTTTTATTTAAAATTTTTAACTATATTATAATTAGATCGAAAAACTCCTAACGAACATTAGACATTAAGACATGAAAATCAGGAATTCTCTTAGAAATTTTTAAAATTAGCCAGTTGATGCAAACTTGTGGACAGTTAGTGCGCACATATTTGAACAAAACGCTTCGAAACTCGTCGAAAATTTTTAGAATCAACTTCCTTGCAATTTTGAAATTCACTCATAAGTCATATAAAGTTTAATTTTTTATTTTAGAGCGCAGTTCGGGCCGCTATAGAGGGAAGAGTTTTAATTTTAGAAGGTGTCGAAAAGGCTGAAAGAAACGTATTACCAATTTTAAACAATTTACTAGAGAATAGGGAAATGCATCTAGAAGATGGCAGATTTCTTGTTCAAGCGTCAAGATATGATAGTCTTCTTAAGGTAATGGAAATTTGAATGTTTTTGTCTGTATTTTTCACAAAATATAATTGTATTTTTACAAAAATAATTGTAAGGAAAGAGTTAAATTCGAAATCAGATAAAATAAAAATTGTTAATATTTTTGGTAAAAAATTCACTGCAATCTCTCTGAATTTTAGTACATATTTCAAATATTTGCTTCGAAGTTTTTATCTTTTATAAATATTATGAAATTAAAATAAATGTTCAACATTGCTAAATCAAGTTGTGAGAAGTTGAATAGTTAATAATTGGATAAAAATGGAGAAATACGCTACATAAAAGAGCAAAAGATTATGTAGAAAAAGTGTGAAATCGATTTCAAAATTAAATAAATATCTTGCGAAGTTTATAAGCTATTGTATTTTATAATTTTGATACATCCAAAGTTATTTCTTTTTATTCATATTAACTTATTGGAAAAAATATTTTATTTTACTAATCATTTTGTATTTTATTCTAGGAACATGGCAAAGAAGAACTAGATAAATGGAATTTAGTAAGAGTGAATGAGAATTTTCGTGTTATTGCTCTTGGTTTACCAGTGCCAAAATATTCCGGAAATCCGTTGGATCCTCCCCTGAGATCTCGCTTTCAAGCTAGAAATATTTCACATAAATCATATGAGGTAAGGATTTCGCTTAATTTTTTATACCTTAATACTATTATGACGAAAATTTATATGTTTTAGATGATTGTCTCAATAAAGTCTTTTATTTAGTGAATAAATAAATTTTTATTATTTTGTAACAAATAATTATATAT
>JAOWBB010000005.1:4065122-4134507 GCA_028565995.1 Ricinus marginatus
ATTTTGAATTTTTATAATTATTTTAAAAAAATTTTTTATTTAAAACGCCAAAATTATTGATCAATAAAACCAATAAGAGTTGAAAAAATATAAATATTTACAGAATAAATGTAAGACGACTTTTTTAAAGATTCGATGTTAGTAAAGGAAAAGAAGCAAAAATTTTGGAAAAGAAAAAAGAAAAAAGGCTTATAATCGTTCTCAATGCAATGCTTTAAATTTAAGCTATTTAAACAAGAAATAATTTATGAAAAATATTAAATTTGGAGTTTAAAAAATGTTTATTCAGTTTTGAACTGTTTTGCTTTACCTTTTCGTAGCTAAAGCTTAAATTTTTCTGTGGTATTAACGCCCTTAAATATCGAAATTTAGATTCTTCACATGAAATCGTTTGATTGTTGTGCAATTAGTTAAAATTATTATTTATTACAGTTTTAGCAAAAAGGTGATCGAAAAATAACATTAAAAAGTCTACTGATGTAAGATATGAGGAATTTGAAATTTATGGAGAAAAAAAAAGCTGTCTGTAAAATTTATAAATATAAAAGCTTTTGTGAATGTGAGATAATTTTTATTAATTATAATCATAACAAAGGTTTTTAAACGTATTAAAAGGACCGAATTTCTTTTAAGAGTTTTAATTTCAATTTCAGTCACTTCAAATTATTTATGTAAAAATGTATTAAATATTCATTGTAGGGGCATGTTTTCAACTTTATATAAATGTTTAAGAAAGGGAAGAACTGAGTGGACGTGCAAATTACTGGATAAGGTATTGCCATTTTTCAAAAAGTGATCATACAAATTTTTTTGCACCGTCATTAATTTTAACCTTAATTTTAATTGATGCTCATATTTCCAGAAGCAAATTGACAAAAATATATTCAAAGATCGGATTCCGAAATTAGTGCAGTTGAAGCACCCAAACATTGTAAGTTCATATGAGATTTTTCTTTTTGGATAATTAAATATGAAAATTTTGGAAAAAAAAAACTGCTCCCGATACATTTTTATATTTGACAAACCATACATAATGTTTTTGCTGGCAACGAACTGAAATCGTGAAATCTGAAACAAATTTTTTTATAATATGGTGACCGTCATTGCGTGAAATTATATTAATTGGAAGGTGCGAAATTTTAATTTATTAGTTCTGGAAAAAAATATTTAAAGATATAAGGTAAAAAATAAATTTATTTGAAAGCTTGCCACGAATTTGAGATATTAAGATAAAAGAATAAAAAAGATATAAAGAATTTAAAAGACTTTGAGGAAAGATTTAAAAAACTCGGTTCAGCCATAAAAGGTAAATTATTTGAAAAATCCTTGGGTTGAAAATCTTTCTGTTTCTCGAAATGTCCATCTTGCTCCAGCAATACTGGAGCGATTGCTTTTGCTACGAACTTGCACGGCCAGGCATGGTGGACGTCGGAACGGTTTAAGAATTAGTCTTTCTTAGCCATTGCCCGGGTTTCTTTCTCAGTCTGTGAGGAAGTTCTCGCGATCCAAGCCATGCTTTGCGGTCGTTAAATTAGGTCTCCAGCCTTGATCCCGACGAGAAAACCTCGATCGAAGTTGATGTGCTTTTAAAGTCATCGAAGGTCCGCGCATTAAGTGGAAAGTACTTAAAAAAATTCCGACTTCCTCTTCCTTTGAAAGCAATCGATTCCTTTTAGACTAACCGAATCACATGCATTCATATTTAAGGTGGAAATTAGAGAAATATTTGAAACTTCGACATCGCTACAGCTTATTATCGAATACGCTGACGGAGGGGAAATTTTTGAGAGAATTGTGTCGAGAGGACATTTCAGTGAAAAAGATGCTGCAGTCGCTGTGAGGGATATACTGAAAGGTTTACAGGTTGGTTTTGCATTCGACGGTTTCAGATTACTTTCCTGTAAAAATTTAACTTTATCTGCGAGCGAGCGTTCGATAGCTCCGGCTGACGGGGAATTTTACACTGGGATTTACTATAAATATACATATAAATACTATATTTACTTCGGATTTAACTATAAATGTAATCATGTCTCCGTTATTTTATTTTCAGTAGTTAAAAAAATTGTAAATTTTTCATACGAAGTTAGAGAGAACGTTTGATTTAGGCGTTAAAGCTATAGTCGAAATATTTCTCATTTCATTCTTAGCTGACATGTAATTTTTGATTTTTAAGTCACACCATGTTAGTATATTTTCCCAATATGACGCAATATTTTTTTACAAATCGAAGAAAATATTTTAGATTTCTTCATTGTATTTGTCGTTAAACCTTAAATATTTTTATTTATTTTTTATGTCATATAATAATGTAAATTTTTTTTCGTAGTATCTTCACAGTCGAGGAGTTATCCATGGAAATTTAAAACCAGAGAATATGCTGTATGAGAGCGAGATGGATGATTCAAGGCTGAAATTAACAGACTTCGGTCTGGGTGAAATTTTCATAGATAGAAAAAAATACGTGGCTAATTTATCCGGCACATTATACTATTCTGGTGATTATAAGACTCGTGTATTTTTTAACTGTTTGGTTATCAAGTGCACGGATATTGAGTATATAGTGACATGTGGATGCTGCATTTGAGAGTGACTATTACTGTCAAACGTGAAAGCTTTTTTGTCTAAATAACAAAGGTTTGGAGTTAAATGTCTCGGATCTTTCTCAAACGTTATCCAGATAATTAAATATCCGAAAAGAAAGCCGAAAGCCGAGGGGTTCATTATGAAAAGACACCGGATTTTATCTGATCCCCGCTTATTTTTATTGCTAACAGTCTGAATGCAGATTGTGATTCCCTAGGACTCGAAAGATTATATTAAGTATTTATTTGCATTATCTATTTTCAGCTCCTGAATTTCATCTGGGGAACGAAATTGATTTTTCCGCCGATTTATGGAGCCTTGGATTCGTTATGTACATTATGTGAGTTTGAATGTGAATTCACATATTTTCTGCTGTTTCGCGATGTAAAAATTTATACGGGCGACAATAGATGAAAAATATTCTGTTGCTGTAAAAATGACAGTTTTTGTGATTTTACAGGCTAAGTGGATATGAACCATTTTGGGATGAAGATGGTCAAGAGTCCATTAGGAGAAACATAATCGAGGGAAATTATAATTTTTCTTCACCGATGTGGGACGATATATCGGAAAGTGCAAAAGAACTGATTTGTAAGGTAAAATAATTTATTATTAATCAAAATCATTAAAAGCTAAATTGTTGTTTTGGAAAAATAACGTTGTTAACATGTTGGATTTTGCCATAAGATCGGATGAGATTTGATGTCGTATTTTTCGTCTATTTACTTTTCATCTTCCATTTCTCCTTTTTTCTTTTACACAGTTCATACAATCATCGAAGGTCTGTATGAATGCGCGGGGAATTCAAAAGTTTTTCTTCATTTCCAAAGATTGAGGGAAAACCCAAGCAAGTTCAAGCACCAAGTGGGATTTCCAATTAATGTCGAACCTCCCCGTATTAAATACGATACCTGCTTTGCCAAGTGCGTCAATTTGCATAACCTTTGTAAACTTTCAGTTACTGAACGTTAATCCCAAAAGAAGACCGTCCGCCGAGGAAACTCTGGAGCATCCCTGGACCCGAGGCGAGACGTCTCCGTCGATTCCCAGGAGCAAGATGATCACCGGTCTGAAGGAATACAAAGCCAGGCATCGATTTAAGGTAATGAAAGGCACGGGAAGGACCGAGTTGGAAAATTGGAGCCGATTTAAGGGAGTTTTAACGGAGCAATTCAATCCTTTTTCAGGTGGCCACGAAAGCCGTTTTAGCCACTCGAAGAGCTCTTCATCTCCTGCACCAGAACCGTCCCTCGGATGACTCCGAGGGAAAATACGGAAGTGCGGAAAATTTCCCCAGCGATGACGAGCAGCCCGCGATGTGCTTCCAAGACGGGGAATCTCTGCTGGGGCAGTGCAAGGAGATTTCCAGGTGGTGCCCGATAGAGGGCAGCAGCAGGCACGAGCGAAGCTGCGATCAGAAGTCTCAGTCGCTGACCACGAGGTAGCGCTCGTGATTCCACTCGAGCACCGTTCTTACGGTAAAGCAGTAAATTTCAATTGTGCGTATTACTCGTGAGACTAATTAAAAATATTATCTTCATATAATTTATTTTCCATGCCATTAAAACATTTATTTGTTAAAAAAAAAAAAAAAAAAAGAAATTTCAAATTAAACTAAAAAAAAATATCCGCGAAAGATGCACAATTCACCTTTATACACCAGAATCAATATAAAACGATCTGCATAAAACCAAACAAGAAGCAATTAAGAGGAACAAAATTAAAATCTGAACAATATGTAAACATTATTTTGCAACTAATCGCATAATAATTTATTTAAACAACGTGTTAAAATATCGTGAAAACGGTGGATGCTATGTGGAATAGTAAAAAGTCATTCGATCTGCGTGAATTAATAATGTTTATTTTCGTGATTTTCATGTTTCATAACCGATACCCTAAAACACATCCAGAAGCAATTTAGAGTGTAATTCAGAAGTGAATTTTACTAAACGACTATTCACAAATAGCTTCTTTGATTGTGCGGAGAAGCGGTTAATAACTCCATTTGCGGTCTTCTTTCGTAAAATCGCCGTTAAAAACTGTTCCGGTATTAGACAAGATTAATTTTAATTGCGTTAATATATGAGTTGCAAATGAGAATCGATTTCAAAATCGTTTTCGAACAATCAAAGATGACAGCAATCGTCATTCATTGAAATTCCCAACGCATTAAACGTCGAAATTGGTAGCGGTTAATGTCGCGATTTCTTCCGCGTTACAAACGAAAAAGAAAAGAAATTCAATTTTGCGGGTTTTTCTTACGCTTGCCAACCGCGTGCGGACAGCGAACAGCATCGGGCACATGTTATTCGGAAAGGTTTGTCGCGCTTTCGCGAGTAACAACAGCGATTTCCATGCGCGGCATTCAAGTTGACCGGAAAGCTCTTCAAGAGGATATTCCGAAGCGTTCGACGGGCGTCGGTCGATGGCAGAGCTTCGGCCGGGGGGGGGGGGGGGGGTTTGCTCGGCTTCGGCCCGCGGGCCCCCGGACTGCGCAAAAGGAAAAGGAAGTTTCTTTCTAATTTAACTTTGATGCTGCTGCCCGTTAATAAGGAATCGAGAGGGAATCAGAGGATTTTCAACCATTATCAAAAGACAGAGAAATCGGTTTAACTCTTTAGTTAAAAGCACTTTATGAATGTTTGATGAAGGAACTAAAAGGACTTTGAGTGGAGATTAAAAATCGGCACCGTTTCGGAGCCTTTACCAAACAGGAGGCTGCGTCCGTTGTTGAATTATTTATGAATCGGGAGCAAATCCAATGATTTGCTATAAAATGCTTTTAGCTGTCTTTATTGCAGAGGTAATTAGCGATTGCTGCGGTGGGGAAAGCTCGACCCGCGGTCTTCGTCGCGGCCGTTTCCTTCGCCGAAGCAAGGCGGGAAATGGGGCTCCCGACGCGTCCACTCCGCACCTCGTTCGGCGGGCGGAAAAGCGTCCTTCCGGACAGACCGCGGGCTCGGTTGGAAGGCGAAGCTGTCGGGGACGACAGCCGGATTGTCGGCGGTGGAGCAAGCGCAGCAAGACCGGTCCGCGGCCGGGAAAATGCAGAACGTGCTTCATCAGGGAAAAAACTCGCGTAGTAATTTAGTAATCGTACATTAAAGTCAGTGTCTTATCTTAATTATACGTGACTTGGTATGACCCCGGTAATTTATTTTTTATTTTCCACAAATTTTCCAACTGGGAACAGCCCGAACATTTTTATAATTATAATTTTATCTCAGTCATTTAAACTTATCTAATTCTCTATTGCTTTATTATTAGCAGAAATAAAAAAAATTATGCAAATGTAAAATTTTCCTCGCACAAGAAATTTCCCTTCCCCTCAAATTTGTAATAAGTAAATAACTCCAAAATTTCCTGCACCGGAGAAGGACTTCTCCGCGCACTACAGGAAGCTATTAATGCCGTTACTTATGCGGTACAAAATTTTGTAAATATTATCTGCGACTACATTGCTCGTCAGATATATATATATATCGTGCACCAAAACGACGGGGCAGCACATACGACGGGCAAAATTTTATTTACCGGTTTTTTATAACGCATATAAAAATATCATTCCGCTACAAGTAAATCTTTAATTGCACCCTGAGATTTTCGCAACAAGAAAAATTCAACACTTTTGTTAGTGCCGGAAAAAAAAATAAGTGCAATAAATAAGAGTTTGGATCTTTTTTTTTTTTTGACCGATATTTTCGCCAAGATGATCTTTATTAAATGCACCAGGGTATATGTGACGTTACGCGTAAGCGGTCAGCCTTTTCCGCCGCTGACGATAGTCAAGACTCGCATTGTGTTCCCGAGGAAATCAGTCCGTTATTTCTGTACATGCGGTTTTAGCTGCGTGCATTCGGGATGGCGGAAGCCCCCGATTTGACTCCGAGATTATTTAAATGGGAAGAAGCGACGGAACGAAAAGGGAAAAAAGAAAAAAAAAAATCAGCAGCATCCCGCGGCAATTTGCTGCTGCTTTACCGAACGCGTCGAGATTGACTCTCCGCAAACGATGACTCCGTCCGCCTGGATCGTTCGCGTTTGTTAAAATCGAAATGTCGGAAATGAAGGCAGAGACCGGAGGATTGAAACGGTCGATTCGAATGGGAACGGAACAAAATTTAAAAACTGGAAACATCCGAAAATGCTCTTTTTAACCTTTGGGGAAGAGAAGGGAAAATAAAGGAAGGTTTCAGGGGAAAATGGGAAGTCAGCGGTCTAATCTGGTTATTAATGATGTCGACTTGTCAAATTGTGCAAATTGAACGAAATGACCGGTGAAATACAAAATACGCGTATAAATATTTTTCCATAGGAGGATCATTAATTATATAAATTGTACGTTAGTTTCCATTATCGAAGCGGACGCACAAACCGGAGTAAATAAGTAAATGGATTGTTACACAAAGGTTATTGTGCGAGTGATGGACCGTTACTTTAATAAGAACTTTAGATTTACAGTAAAGCCATATCCTGCGAATAAGAATTATAGGTTTAAAGGCAACGGAAAATGAGGATCTCGATATCTTGCTCCAGAGGTCAACAATACACAATATGCAATTATAAGCAAGTATCGGTTGGTATCCCGGCTCGAGGGAGCTTCGCGAAAATCGAAAAATCACACACTTTTACGCCTTCCTGTGTAAATACTCCTTTAAAAATGCCCGCATTTGTGCGCATTTTTAAAATGCTTTCCTTTAAATGTGTCGGAAGAGTCCGAAGCGCCGCTTACCGTAGCAATACCGTCGATAATTTACCTCCGGACGTGCTTTTCGTAATTTAAATGCTTGCTGAAACTGTAATGAATATCCGAGATGAAAGAGAAACATAAATAACGGCAGAATCTCAAAATACCTTCCGATCGGTGAAAAAGTCTGCGGCAACGTTTTTTAAAACTGGAAAAGGCAAATTGCTCTGGAGATCTGTAAAAATTTTTCGAATTTCGGGATTCGCCGGATAACAAATGAATCGGACGAGCCGGGACACAATTGGCTTCCATTTTTCGAGGCGCGCAAGGTGACAGCACTCCCTTCCGACAGGGAAATTTTCTTTCTGCGGACGAGATCTCATACATAATTAATGTCCGAACAGGAGTCCATTCATTCCCAGCCGATGCCCAAGCCGAACCGGAAACTCAAATAAGCGGGATTCGAGTTAATCTGATCACCGCAAGCGGAAGATCATTAATCAAATTGCCCCGGTGCCAACTAACCGCTCTCCCGCCCCAAAAAAAAAAAAAAAAATCAGGAGAAACTTGAATTTTCTTGTATCGATTGCGCTGCGGCGGGGATTCGGTTTCCCGCAGCACGAACCGGGGACGGATTCCGATTTCCTTTCGTGGATTCCGCACAATTAATTAAATGCGAATCAAAAAGAAGCTTGTCAGGGGGAAGCGGAATCCCAAACGCTCCGCCGTAATGGGAGACATTCATAATGCGATTGACGATTTGAATGGGATAACGCGGGCGTGAATCGCAAGGTTGCTATGGAGTCGGCTTCGCTCTGTGGAAACTGAATTCAGACGAGTAACTCCGAAATCGGGAGTTAAAATGATCCGATTTCCCGGCAACGCTTCAACACCTTCCAATGAGAAACGAGTCCCTTCGAAAGCTCCCGCGGCAACTTTTCCGCCGGCCATATTTGCGGGCAATTATTCCCTCGGGAGAGGCGCTTAAGCGGCGTGAAATTCGTCCCGGAGGAGGGTTTCCCGCGGCAAAGTCGCGGGAACTCTTTTCCCGGGGGTGCGCCGGGAAAACTCGGGGCCGGGAGACGGTGCCGACGTCCCGCTCCCGAAAGCCGCTCGGGCGATTCGAACGGGGAAGCGAAATTTTCGGCATTTCGTCCGCTGCAAGATGGCCGAATCGGCAGAGACGGATAGCGAACCATTTTTTCCCTTTTTCCCCCGCCCAGGTCGAGAGGGCGTCCGTGACACTGAACGGATTCATTTCCGACCTGACAGCAACTTCGGTGGGAACGCATCATAATTTGCCGCGCTTCGAATTAAAGGGAGAGAACAATTTTCTAAAAGCGATCTCCGTTTGCATCGGGCAAAACACATTTTCCTTTTCTCGGTCCCAGGTTTTCCCGAGCATTTTCCCGGGCGAAAACTCCCGAAATAATCAAAAGTCCAGTGTCAGGGGTTTGAAATTCTGCGCGCTTCGTTTCGACTCCTGCCCCCGACTTTTCTTTTTTTTTTCTTTTTTAAGCAAAGTGTTTACCTCGCAGGACAAGTTAAATAATTTTGATGGGAAAAAGCTAATTAAACTCGAAGATGAAGCCAAGAAGAAAATAAAATAAAAAAATGTCCCGGGAGAGGGTAAAAGTGAGAAACGAGACGTGTAAAGAAATTGACATTTGAGTACTGTGACAATCCCCCAAGTCCCTCGGGAACCGATCAAAAACCGAATCCTGCTTTAAAAACAAACGTCAAGATTCTTTGATTGTTTCTTTATGTAGCTAATTCTCTGCTTCACCGCAATTCGAAAACGTCGCTTTTCTTCTCCCAAATGTTTTATCTTGAAAACATTTCTCCACCGGAATTAAATGGGGAAACAAACAAATTCTTCGCCAGCGGGCAAAATCCTATTTTCGAACCTGCGTCGCTTCCGCTGTCGTCCGCCGACGCCGGCCAGCGCACACACGGAAGGATTCAAGTTCCGTCGCTGAAGCCCAAGCGAACCCGCGCTCTCGCCGAACCTTTCAATCTTTTCCGTTTGCGGGGGATCATCCTTGTGCAGCCGCTGACGGCCCTTCGCCTGCGGGTTAACGCCGCAGTCGACTTCTTTTTGCGACTCTCGCCCCGAACGGATCGATGCTGCGGCTGGCGGCGAGATGGTCACCGAGACGGATCGAGGCGAGGAACCGCGAGCCCTTCCTTATCGCTCTGAAGCCGATTTTCGGAGGGCGGCGCGGAAAACAGTTCTTACTCGGTGACTCCGAGGTGGGCGCCGACCGGAAGCCACGCACGGATTCGTCATTTCCCGTGCAATTTGACATCCGGCGTGTGCGATCCCCCGGCCGGAGGGTGGTTCGCCCCGTACGAGTGCAGCGTCTCCGTCGATTGTCAGCGGCGATGACCCGCGCTGGAGCTTAACTTTTGTGCACGAGTGAGTTCATTAAGGGAGCTTTTAAGTTAATTAAGTTGCCGTTAATCATTTCACGAGTCTATTTTGAGGAAGTGTCCCGCCAGTGGCGGAATGTTGGAAAGAAAAAAATAAAAAAAAAAAAAAAAAAAGGAACGAAAAACAAGGAAAACATTGGAGGGAAACAAAGGAGGGCATTTTTCTCCCTAACTTTACCAAATGTCAGGGTTGTGAAATACATTTTCATTTAATTCTGAGGTTTTACAATTGCTCCATAAATGCGAGCGGGGGTTGGATTAACCCATACATTTATTAAAATTTATGATCCCTTAACTATTTTTATTGCTTTTTTTTAAACTTTTCAAAGATTTCCTTTTTCCTTTATTCCTCAAATAAATGAATCGATAATAATCGATTAGGCCGGATTGCCGCTCATTCGAAACTTTGAAGTATCTAATTTACCATAAGCTGAACGATTTCGTCGCTGTAAAAGGACTTTTTCCACGCGAGTATGTCCTATTTTTATCAAACTGGAGAAATGCGAGTCCGTTCAGAAATTATGGAGCTGAAAAATTTACCGGTAAACCCGGCCTCAACTTCTTTTACGTCAAGTATCACGGAAAAACAATGTCTGAAAAAGTGCCTTTAATTAAAATATACTTTCGACCGGGAAGTATGCAGTGAAGAAAAAGGCTGTCCAGCAAATAAGGACAGCAATTCGAAAATGCGGAAGGATCTGCATATTTTGTTTTTCGATTTTGACAAAATGAACTGCAATTGGAGTTCCAGCGTTAATGCAATCTGGAAAGCGAAATTTTTTGTATTTTTCAGTTCTTGATGCGCAATTTTTTGAATGAGCAACATCTGAAAGCCAATATGCAGTAGCGAAAAATAAATTCATCTAATTACATGCTGATAAATTTTTCCGTATTTAGTTTTCGCGCTTGTTAAATTTCTTTTTTCCTTTAGTGAAAATATATTGTGATTGTGTCAATATTTGGTTTGCGTTACGTTCAGAACGTCATTTATATTAATTTATACATCTACATTAATACTGAATTTCCTTTGGTTTTTCTAAAGATTTTAATTACCGAAGTATTCCGTGCGACCGCGTTAATTTTAATTCTTAAAGAGATTCGTAAATTAATTTTAAGTCCCTGAATTTATTACATGTATACGTTTTATTAAACTTTTGTTAATGTTTTTTAACCTACTTGAATTCTCTAATTTAAAAAAAAATTACATTATTTTCTTAATGGTAAATATTTTTGTTCATTTAGTTTAAAAAAGACAATTTTCTAACGTAATTCGTATAATTTCTAATTTATTTTTCTAAAGTATTTCCATAATGTTGACATTAATGCGGAATTCAAAATTGCGCCACTAGGAGACAAACTATTTAAAGGAAATTCAATAATAATAATAATAATAATAATAATAATTTTTGTTTTCGGCAGAGGTTGTCGTCTTAAATATAATTTTTTAACTTTTACGAAGAATAATTAGTTGATGTTTTATGACTTTCAGTTCGCTTTGATAAATCTTCTGTTCAATTTAAATTTCCCCTTTAAATAATTTACCACCATCATCTCTAAGTTAGATTAATTATCCATTGGATATCATATTTGCTGCTACAAAGGCCTTTATGTTCATCCGTTTCACAAACCACAAAGGCCTGAAATGCCGTACTGTTTCTTCATTACGATTTATAGTTTATGAATTTCTATGAATGAAGTCTTCTTTTTTGTAAACACGCGACGGGCCCAATAGTGCTTTGGGGCCCTTTCCCATCAATTTCAGCCTCTCGGATTCCGATTACCCCTGAAACGTAATCGAGAAATACCAATTTTACCTCAGAACCACGTCGTGGCTAATAAATAAGCTATTTTGCTGAAATGAAAGGAAAATTGCTTATGCACATGTACACACATGCGTATTTTTTTTTTTTTTTTTAACAGAAATTGGGCATCAGACGGACATGAATGAAATCGAGAAAGAAAAAAATTCTTAACCCCTTCCGATACCTTAACGTTTCCCGTCTGGCTGTGAAACTACTCCGAGGGAATGTTTCTTAGGGCGATTTGGCGAGGCGAAATCGTAGCAGAAGGTATATGGCTGGAGCCAGCCCTAAAATTCAAAATCGAGCCTCTTGCCGGCGGAAGCGGGGATTTTGGACGCCACCGACAAAAGCAAGGCGGAATGCTAGTGCCCCGACACCGGAAACCGGTAAAATGCCGGAAAAGCGAGGCGGAAAGGGTGCGGAAAGACGAAGAATATCGATTGATTTCCGGTTCAAGTGAGGTACCGATCGCTGCACGTGGAGCGGGGGCTTTCCGCTTTCGCTTTTCTCGCCTTCGATGCGAACCTGGGCGGAGTCTGAAAGAGAGATTTTTTAGGTGTCGGAAAGTTCTACAAAAAGAAAAAAAAATAAAAATAAAAAAAATTAAAATAAAAAAAAAAAAAAAAAAAAATTCGAAGAACCGTGACCAATGAGATGCTGCGATCGTATTTCGTTGCCAAGGTAACTCATCTCGAGGCGGCATCTAAGATGACGTCCCGGACCCACGTTTCGACAACGCGGACTGGCCAACTTCTTACGCCGCTCCGCGCAGGTATTTTATATAAACTTTTTTTTTTTTTATTTCTATTTTTTTTTTTTTTTTTATCTAAGGTAAAGAACGAAATCTTCGGTTCATTCCCATGTTTGACTTACGACACGAATGACGGAGCGGAAAAATCGATAAAAGCTCGGCTTCGGGGTGTCCTTTCGAACTGGGTCAGCCATAAGGAAGCCTTTTCCGGCGGGGAAAGCTTCGTGACCCGAGACAGGGTTGCAAACCGAGCTCCGATATCTGTTGCTGCTGCGGGAAATGGGCGAAGCGTCGACGCGAAATGCGAGGGCCGAAATTTTCCCAAAGGTCGAACCGGTGACTTTTCCTTCGCGGCGCGGAAAAACTGAAATTAATGAACGCAAACATCTCCGATGGCATCGAATGTCCCACGCGGCGGCGTTTAGGGTCGCGATACCTTGTTAGAAAAAAAATTAGGACAAAAAAAAAAACATAACAGCAAATGCAATATATATATATATATAAATATAAAAAGGAAGGACCGTTTTTATGACTTTTAATGGAGTTTGATTAGAACGAGAAAAAGTCAATGGACCTTAGCATTAATTGAAGGAGATCCAAGCAGTCCGTTAAAGTTGATTAAAACATTTTAACTAATTGAAAAATATGGAGAATGAACGTGCAGTCTGCTATTATATCATTACCGAAAGTCAAAACTTAAATTTTATTTTTCCCTGCAAGTTGAAATAATTTTCGTTGTTTGCCGCCCATATAGAAGCATCCACGGATTTGTACGAGTCGAGGAGTGCGGGTTTTACACCATAATGACCAGATGTACAAATGAGTTTCAACCTGGTCGCATTAATAACAAAGTGCATTACTTAAGGATTTCATTTTCTCGTTCGGGTTAACTTTCAATCTGGGATACAAAAAAAGAAAAGGTAAAAAAAAAAAATCACGACAAGGCCCCGAAAATTCCTGAATCAACAGCACTTGGTTTAATCGTTCCAGAATTTTTAAATTTAAAAAAGAATAAAAAAAAAAAAAAAAAAAAAAGACATTCTCCTGGAGAGTTTGTAAAAATTAAATGGTTTGCGTGTCAACAACTTCCATTTTGAAAAAAAAAATATGGCCGACGACAGTTTTTTAGGTTAGAAATGTGGACAAAATTTTAAAGTTGAAATAAATGAAAAATGTTTTAAATTTTCAAAATACTACCCTTAAAAATCGAGAAACTCCAATAACGGCGTCAAAAATACGATGAATGGCTGAGGCAAAATCCAAAGAGCGAACATCACTCGCGTTCCTGCAATGTGCCGAATGAAGCTGGAATTCACTCGCCCAAAATTTCACTCGTGGCTTGCTACGGACCAGGAGGCGGCGGCGGAAAGGAAAATTTTCGAAAATACCGGAAAATCTCACCTCTCGAGTTAGGTTGAAGGGCGGAAGTCGGGACCCCGGCGGCCACCTCGAATGGTCGAGCTTCCGAAGCGAAAAGGTCGACTTGCACAGCTTTCGAGACTGCCGCGCTGATGGACGCGAAGGAGCGCGACTCCGCGAGGCTGATGTCCTCGTCGGAGCTGGCGAGGAAGAAGCTCGAAGCGGAGCTCAGGGCGACGGAGGAGCTCGCGAGGATCAAGCAGAACGTGATAGAGAAGAGGCTGGCGCTCGAATTGGCCTCCCTAAGCAATGCCGAGGACCCGTCCGAGGAACCGAGCGTAGCTCCCGGTAATAACCTTTGATTAAGCGGAATGCATTGGGCTCGGCCATTTGGGCCGGGGCCCAGGCTCGAGCCTTTTCCCTCGCCCCCGACAGCGGAATTAAGGCCGCGTCCGCGGAGCGCCGAGCGGGCGAACCTCGACGCTCGGACTCCACGCGCGCAGTGCGAAGGGAAAATGCTTTTTGCGGACGTGCCCGAAATCTCAGATTCATTCATCATTTTCGTGACCGGGTGCAGTTCTTGGGGCTTCTTGCGCGTCCCGGTAAGTGAAGGAAGCCGAACTCCGCGCCATTGAATAACCATACAAATAACATTATCCAGTGATCCATTAAATCCAATTTTATTTTCATATAAATAAGGGATTCCCATTCTGAAAGCTGATCCACACAAAAGATCGCGGTTATTTCCATTAAAAAGAAAAGAGATTACCGGAGGAATCTCAGGAGGAGATTTTAATACAAAATGGCTTCGGTGAATGGCCGATCCATCACATTGACAGTATTAAGCCATCTATCATTGAGGAGAAATACATTATAGGAAATATTGTACAAACATGATTTTTATGGATATCGCCCTCTTCCTGCCACCCTTCATTTTTGCCGCGAACGGGCGTATCTGATCGACTATTCCATAAATATATTACGTATGTGAAACTGCTGTTGGAATTATATTTTCGCTTGAAGAAAATTTCTTGCGTCGATTTGGAGCTTTGCATCCGCAAGTCAGACTTTTCGAAACTCCTCGTGATTCGCCTCTGCCAGGAAAGCGACGCGGAGAGGTCGAAACTTTCGAAGAGGACGTAAATTGCGCATCTTCGCATTGTCTCTTCCAAGGGAAGCGCAAGAATACATTTTCCGAACGAAGGCCCCCGTTTTGTCACTTAATGTTGCGATTCGAAAATTTTCGGAATGTCCCCGCCTTTCGGATCGAAACGCGTAAAACAGTCATCTGGAGAGCGTTCGTTCAGCGAGACACGTCGGAACGCATCCCTTACGTTCGCAATACCGCACTCGTTGCCTGCGAAAAATCAAGTTTCTCAAGAAAACCGCACCTCGACTTTTACCTGCCGTGCAACGAAAGGCGGGGACATATTTTTCGACGTTTTACATCGGGCGTTTTTTACTTGCGCCGGACAGCGTCGCTTCTGCAAATCGCTGAGGCAGCACGCGAAAAGTCGGGCACCTCCGCAGCGTTGAACGGCAATAAATTACGTGCTATTCGAACAACCGAGCGAAGCATCCGAGGCCGGGATTTCGATCACCTTCAGTGGAAGAGCGTTAAATCTGTCCCGTCCTCGCCCCGATCGCGATCCGGGGAAGCGGGCAAGTGCCGGGTTTCGGTTTCCGTCCGGAGCGCTTCCCAGGGCAAAATTTCGACGCAGAAAGATTGCCCGATCCACGAACCGATACAAAGCGGAAATGTAAGGGCGAAAAATGTGTTAGATGACATGTAAGTCATAAGTGTTGACATTTCGAGATATTTCCCATGTGAATAACCCAAGTTAAGAAGCGATGATGCCAACTTGTGACTTTTCACACTCCGCAACTTTTATTGGTCGTGTTTTTATCATCAAACCGTAACAGGGAAATACCAAGAGATATTTCCCGGCACTTCGGCGGCTCCCGGGCTTTGATTTACGGCCCTCCGCGGCGGGGGCGGGGGGCTCTGCAGGCGCCGCTTTTCCGATCGTTGCGAAAGGTGAAGAAAAAGCCCCGGGACGGGGCGCGACGTCGAATGGGACGATAATTAAAAATTAAGGCTTCGTCGGTGCAGTAATAAGTTAAATTGCCGTGGCGCAGGTGTGCTTTACGCTTTAACTTTTACTGGCTGTCAGTTTATCCGGCGGTTGATTCCGGGCTCGCTAAGGGAACTTTTCCCCAACTTTCACCACGCTTACTTTTAAATGCAACAGTGGCGATTTGTGCTTTGCCGCTCCCGGACTCTCCCTTTTGCCGCGGGTGCCCGACCTCGAACCGCTTTTGTTTGTCCCCGGGCATTTTGCCGCGCAACCCGCGAACGTGCGGCAACCGCGCGGAAGGCCACCGTGCGCGGCGCCCGCTTCGGAACCTCGCCGGAAATTAGATTTATCCATTTAATCGCGATTTCAAATTCCCCCCGGCGAACGCGTGGGGGGGGGGGAAAGCGTTCGAGGTTTTCCGCAAGCCAAATGAATGTTCTTTCGGAGGTGCCGCGGAAATGCAGGTTTGCCTTTTTTCCTTCTTTCGGCGTTCGCAGGCCAGACGCCCGCGAAGGATGCGATTATTTGTCCCGCGCTCGGGAAACCGTTAAATCCCTCTTCGGAACGAAGCCCGGGAAAATCCTTCGCTTCTTAACTGCTCCTTTCCTATTTTCATTCCAGTGGAACGCAAGCGCCTGTGCAGAAAACCCGCGTACTACTACGAGAACGACGAGGACATACTGGACGAGGGTAAATACAGAAATAACGTTGCTTTTCACTCGAGAACTTGTCGAAAAAGATTTTTGGGCGATCCCTTGCGAGGCAAAGGCAATAATTTGCGAAGCGCCCCTGGAAGACATTCGTAAAGCGTTTATCGGTTTCTGGAAGTTGAGGCGAGGGTTTTCAGCCGCAAACTTTTTGCTTTCCGTTAATTATCCGAACACAGGTGCAAATTTAAAATTTCAAATATTTTAAACCCTTCCTCGGCCCTTTCCTTTTCTTTATGTGGAAAAAAGAAGAGTTTTTCCCCTGTTAATTTCAACGTTCGCCGCCGAAGGAAAAACTTTGCTTTTTCGCTTTTGTTATCCTGTCGTTTACCTTTTTTTCTTTCTTTTTTTTTTTTTTTTTTTTTTTAATACATTCTCCGGTATCTGCGGCTCGCCGGCGAACTTCTTTCATTTTTCCATTTTATTGTTCGCCAAAGCGGATTCGGGAATAAAATTATTCAGCAGTTGCGAAAACGGATTCGTTATTTAATTCGACATTCGCACTTACGCGCGTTTCTCGATGGACACACTTGATCTGTCGAAAAAAATTACAAGAATGAACGCCGGCTTTCGACCAGAGAGATTCGCGAATTGGGACAACTGAAATATTTGTTGCGGTTACGGAGATTAATGCAGCTTTCAAAGCTGTCGGAGGAACTGGGATTTCGCGTAAACTACATGTAGTGAAATTCCAATACCACGAAAGACTCTTTGGATGGGACGCCTTGGGATAATATAATAAACCGGTGATTTTTCTTTTGAATTCGACTTTTTGCGGGAAGGTTTCCTGTTAATCGTAAATGGCCGAAGGTTCCGGCAGAGATTGTTTGACTCCCGGGATAACATTTGGAGAAGAGTATCGGGAAAAAACGACACTTCAGCACCGTGTAAATGCCTCCATACAGCTGCAGCGGCAATGAAATATTTGAAATGCATCCAAAATATATTCAATTTTTTTTCGTCTGTCGATAAAAAAGATAAAGTGACTAAATAAAAAACTAAACAACGGGGGTAAATGGAAAAGCGTTTCTCCCTTATAACTCCCCGGAGTACATTTTCAGAGGGAAAAAGAAATACGAGAAGACAATGGATAAGAAGTAGACATAAAACTGTCGAGAGCAATGTCATATCTGGTCAGTGAAAAGTGAGGTTACCTCATAAACAATATCAATTCTGCTGGGAGCCATAATTCATTTACCATGTGACAGATTCATTTTTTGACGATGAAACTTTTATCGGAAACACTGTTAAGAAACACTTTCTAATTTATCGCTTTTCCTCTTCTTCTTCATTTTGCCCGGGATAAATCTGCCCGGGATAGGCGGCGAGAGTGCTTCGATTTCGTGCGCTGCGTCCGGGGCCATCGCTGTCGGGTGGTCCGATTCGGACATTTCGCGACGTTTCCCAAGAAAATCGGAGATATTTTTGGGACTTGCCACGGGCGAGTTTGCAAAAGTGGAAACAGCCATATTCTTCGCTGTCGGTTGCACGGTGCACGTGCCAAAATTTTTTCGCATGCTGCTGCCCAGGAAAAGTTTGCGAATCACAAAAGACGCTTTTGATGCACCTTTTTTCGATTTCGCTTCTTATTCGTGCACATAAGGAAAATTACAAAAAGTGAAGTTTTCTTTTGCGACTCCCGCAAGGCTCTGTGACTTACTCAAAGCTCGTGTATAAACGCGTGATATGCATGTGGTATGCAAACGCTGAATTCGCTCGGACTAAAAGGTTACCTAAAGATTTTGAATATTTTTAAAACTTTAGGAAACAATTTACGAATAAATTTAACCATAAACGTGGATTTACCTTTAAATTTTCGATAAATTCATATATTTTACGTATCAAAAATTAATTTTAACTTAAAACATTTTGTGTAAGTCATCAGTTGAATTTGAATTTTTAAAATGTTTAAATATACATCTTTTAAACGTGTTTTCAGAATATTTCAATAATATTATAAATTATTACGTTATAATTATTAACATTTTCAAGAAAAGTAATTCCGGTCTTAATACGTATGTAATTTCATAAAATTTATACTTAAATTTTGATGTTAGTAGTAATAAGGTGATTTAGTACTGGAGAAATTTTAAGGAATAGGCCAGACTTATTACATAAGCAGTGGATTTCAAAATTATAAAATATGATTAAAATAAAGGAGACGTGGTATAACTTCAAATACAAGTCAGAAAAACATTTGAAGGCATTCGAAGCCACAAATGAGGACGGGAAAACAGACGATTTGATTTCATCAACGAACAAAGTGTAAGGCAAATCGAGCGTACACCAAAAGTTGTGGAGTTAATAAGTTTAATGAAGTTCCATATGAAGATTTATGAGTGCTCTTGCGGGCCTGAAACAGTGGCAAAGTTAAAAAAGTTCCACAACAGTGACAACAGCGTGATATTTTGAATGGGAAAAAGGGTTTTGGGCACCGGCCAATGTCGAAAAAGTCCGTCTCGCATTGGTAAATTGCTTTGCCTTAAGCCACCGCCCAATTTCATCCTTCGGCGGGCCATGAATTCCTCTCCGCAGACAAAACCGAACCTTTCAAATAATGGTACTCGTTCGATTCGCATCGTACGCGAGTCTCCTGATGCAGCGGAAAGAGCTTCCGTCAGCAATAATATCGTCTCATGCGGGCAAATCTCCGCATCGCGCGCCGACCGACAATTTACAACTTTTGCCCTCTTCCTCAGCATTTGACAGAGTCAAGCTCCAGAGGACGAGGTTCTCTCTCCAGTATCGCGGTTCCCCAGGAAAAACCCGTTGCGCTTTCACGCGCTTAGGAAATCGCGAGCTTCCGGATATCGTTTCCTCCCTTTTTCGCGGTAAGTCCTTTTGTAAAATTTTCACGTTTAGACGCAGCAATGCTTGGTGACGGTTGTAGCGCCCCGCGAGGAGGAAAAATTCCATTTCCAGCGAGTAGAGAACGAACGTCGGATGAGGTTGCTAATGCCACTGCTTCGATTTCCCGAACGGGAAATCCCCGCAGCTTATTATTTTGTGTTTGGCAGTTTTCATTTTTGCGCATCCCCCTGTTTCCCGCGCTTGGCGTTGAAAAATTAACGTTAAATAATCGATCGATCCTCGGTGCGCAGACCCTTGAACGTCTAAATGATATTAACACCTCTGCAATAAGCTTAAATAATCTCGCGAGCTCATTTTGCAGTTTTCATTTAAAAGAAAGAAAACGCTTTGACTGCTAAATAAGTTTCGTTTCAGAGTTCGCCCTGCGTTTCTTCACCCGCGACAAGTGCGGCCATATCCCGTTGCATATTTATGTGGAAGTTTTTAATATGGAAAATCATACTGATAAATTAAATTCATCTTTTTTTTCCTTCCATCGATGTCGCGGCGTTTAAAACCGATCTCTCTCCTCTGCCTTCGATATCTGAACGGCGGATTTACCCGGATCAATCCGTTCTTCCTTTGGCAAAAGGAAGGCAGTGATCCGATGCCGGAACATCCGATTCGCTTGCTTTTCTTCGTCGCTTTTTTCATGGTGGCGCGGACGAGTCGAGGGGGTGAATCGCACATTTCCCCAGTCATTTCAGCTTTCCACGTAACCTCGAAAAAGGGAGCGAAACGAAAAAAAAAAAAAAAAAAGAGCTCCAAGGTGAGTAATGTAAAGAAGTGCGAGTCCCGTTCCAACCCTCTGCCCCTGTCTCAAGGGAGCTCCGTTAATTTGCATGCCAACTGCTTTTTGAACGATCTCGCCAATTGCTCACAAGGGGTACTAAATTACATTTTTTTCCACATTTTTTTTTCCTTCCTTTCGTACGTGATTTCTTGCAGGAGATAATGTCATCTTGATCTATTGTCTTACTTTATCAGAGAAACTTTTCTTCGGTTTTTCAACAGATCCAACGGAGGCGAAATGCGGCGGAAGTCTCCTCGCCGCGCCTCCGGAATTGATGGCCAGAAATCTTCTTTACAATTTCGTTTTTCTCGGCAGGGTGCGACGAAGACGAGTGCAGCCCTCCAAGGAAAAGAGGCTCTTTCATTAGGGCCGCTTTTCGTAAGTGGAAGAGGAAACTGAAACATATCTGAGACCTTTCGCGTTTAAGTGGTTTAGGGGGAGGGGAGATAGGGAAAAATCAATTGATACAATAAAACTGACCGAGGATCGTTAGCGATGACCCCCGGGGTTAGCTCTTGGGGATGAAAATCACCGGATTTCGGTACCAGGTGCAGGAAATTCGAAGCGGAAGAGCGGTGATGACCCCGAAGACCTGAAAGCGCACGCGTCATGCAACCTCAGGTGTCTCGTCATGCAAATGTGAGTTCGCTTTGTCACAGAAGAATCGGGCACGGAATCGATGACGTCAGTGCAGCAGAAAGCTGGAACGAGCAGAAGTGTTAGGCGATGCCCACGGAACACTACACGCGAAGGCAAACATTAAATTTTCGCTGAAAAATTATACGATTAAAAGAACAATAATAATATTTAAAAACTTGGCCCACCGGATATAGAAACGCGCGTCTGTTTGGAGGCAGGACGGGAATATCCTGACGGTGCATGGCAGAGTCGAGGGACCAAAAGCCAAAATCCAAACGAACGGCTTTTCTTTATCTCTGAATGTTTTATTGTTCTGAATTTGTATGTGGTTTTAAAAAAAAAACTGCTCAATAAACTGCATTGGAATTAATCACGTGCTCATTTCATTACGTACACCGTTGATTCACATACATCGTCACCGCGGCAATGACGGCAAAAGGTTATGAAAAGAAAATGATCATTCCAGCATTTGAGATTTTATTAAGGCAAAGGAGAGGATAACGCTGCGGTAGCTTGCGAATGTTTCCAGATTCGCGAAAAGGAATCGAAACATTTTGCATGGATTCGAAGGAAGCGATGTACGCTCTCGCGAAAACGGAAACGGTGGAACGCATTAAATTTCCACGTCTCTCAATGTAGAGCGTTCGGGACAAAATTTTCGGTGCTCACGCTGTCGGAATTTGGTTCGAATCTGCCCTTTCCGGTCAGGCAAGCGAGGTTGCCTGCGTTTTCATCGTTCCTTCGTAAAAATGTAAAAAGAATATCTCCAAATGAGCTTATGTGGGCTTTGCTTTTTGCCCTGCGCGATCAAACCGATCTGAGCGGCTGACTTTTCGATGGCCGCCGAATCCAGTCGAAGACAGATGGCCGGCTCTGATTTGACAAGCTCGTTCCCCGAACCCGATGGTTCTGGTTCCACGATTCGAAGAGGTCATCTCATTTCCGTCAACGATTTTCACCCCTTTTCAGCTATTTCCGTTACATATTCTACCCCTTCTCTAAAAGTAAACGCGCCTGATTTTCAAGTAATGAACTTGGTGCACGATTCAATTATGTCATGTAAATTACAGTGGCTCTTACCTTTCAGCTGCAACGAAAACTTATGCGAACAAAACGGACGTGCACCTGCAAAGGGTGTCGAGGCTTAGAAAGGAACTGGAACAACTAAGGGAAGCGGGACTGTGGACGGAACTTGAAAAGATGAGAAAGACGGAAGTGCAGCGGAGGAAGGCGATGGCAGGGCAGCTGGCGAAGCGTTTCCGCAACGTCGTCAACAGATATGCGACCGTCCTGCGGCGATTGGTTCAGTGCACGCTCCTCTGCTTTTCTCGAAAAAGTTCGTACCGGACACTCGAGCCCAGCGAAGAGGAAACCGCGGCAACAGTAAGTAATCCCGATCAGAGCGGAACGATCACCCGACATCAACCGATCCGGGAAAGTTGCAGAAGCCGACCGTGTCAACTCATAAGAATTATTTGTGTCGAAACGGCAAGCGTGGCAGGAGAAGACATCAAAGATCGCCCCACGAGACGCACGCATGCAATTCGCGTTTTCGGGCGAGTCGGGTTCCCGGGTGACGTCGGAATTTTGTCATAAAAATAATAATTATTGCCCTAAATGACAATGATTTTTTACCCTCACCAACTTAGGAAATGCATTTCCTCCGCTGTCGCTATTTTATTATATAATCCAGACGCACTGACTTTTATTTGTTTTTGGTTTGTTAACTTCTTTTCTCGCAGCTTAATGTAGTTTTAATTGCGGCATTGCCAGCGAGTTTCCCGAGCCGTAAGGGATATAAATGGGACAATAAACAAATGCGTTTAATACGAAACTTGAGGGTTTTGCTTATTTTCACCGAGAGATGAAGGGAAGGAGTCAGCTTGGGGATAGTGATTAGGGCTCGCCTCATAAATTAAAATTGTTTCTTCCCTTTCTCCCGCATTTCCTTTTTTCATTCACCCTGGACGAGTGCACGGCGGAAAATCCGGTGGAAACTTGAGAAAAAGCCGCGGCGAGAAAAATCCCGGGCCGAGCATATGTAAAATCCTTTTGTTGCAGTCGTCCGGGAAAAATTTTATGGCCGGCTCGAAATGCGGGAACGGAATTGTTCTTGGATCGCGTCGGTTTCATTCGGATGAGCTGCGCTGTCGCTCTCGCCAATTTTGCAGCTGACGAAAGCAAATACTGTCGAAGTTCAATGGCTCAGGTTAAGTGTTTCCCCCGGAAGCTGGTTTGGTTTTACCGAAATTGAGCCGAGGCGACTTGTTATTGCTCGCGTTCCGCTAAATTTTACTTACATTAGGTTAAATTGGATCGAAACTCGTTTAAATTAGTTGGGTCAATTTATATTTGCCTTTTTTTCCAATTAACCTAGTATCACATTACATATTTTTATTTGAAAGAACTCATCGTTCTTTATTGTGATGCCTTAATCCACACCGAAAGTGATGTATTGGATTTTGATTGTCCGTGTCATTCGTTAAAGGTTTTAAACATTAAGGGTACTTGAGATTTATGTATCTTCACATCTCGGCTTCGACTTACAACCGCATTCGGCAACCGTCTCCGAAGGTCGGTAATGGCAGGAGCGGAAAGACGTTCTTCGTGATGAAATTAAGTCAACTTAAAAGCTTTTGGAGCTTTGGTCGGAAACCCAATTATCTGTGACAAGCCTTTCACGGTCGGCTGCGGTTAGAAGGAGCGAAACCGTCCGAGGGAATCGTTCCTGCTTTCGCGCTTGATCCGGCGCGTACCTGTTGAATTTTTTTTTGCTTCCGCCGAGATGCAGGGAGTGCAAGATAGCTGACAAAAGACCCGTTTTATGCCGATCGCTCCGGGGACGGTCCCCGCTGAAGTGAGGCACCGAAATGATTAGCTAAGAGCTCATCAACCAGATTGCTCGAGCAATATCATTTCGTCGGTATTTTTAGAAAAGCCATTAAACCCGCTCCGTCTGGTGGATCGGGTCGACTTGTTAGGAGCGACGCATTAGACGGGGCTGCCGCGGGTTTAGATGGATGTGGAAGGCGAAGCTTCGCCGTAAACCCTCGTCATCTTTTGCCGAAGGCACGGTCTCGTGGAAGCATTTTGCCCAAACTATTTCCATGTTCCGCGTATTTTAAATGAAAAGCTTTCCCCATCCGACCCGCGTAATAAAACGTTTCCAACTTAAGAAGCCGTTCCCCGGCATTATCATCGCCCCGCGCCACTCTTCCCTTATCCCGAACGCCTCCGCCACCGTTTTCCGCCTCGAAGAGTCGCGGCGGGCGGCTCCTTGGCCGGCGTTCGTGGGCCGTCCAAGCAATCAAAACTTGCGAAAGTTTAAAAACTGAAAGCTCGAACGAAATGGGACTATGACGCGGTCGCCATGGTGCCCCGCGAGCGCGGACAAAAATCGGAAATTTTCGTCCGCCCCCCGCGTTCAGCACATCGTTCGAACTTTTCCGCCGAACGATTCAGGCGTTCGGTCTGCTAAATGCTCGTCGCTGCACACCACGCGGTGTCTCCCGCTGTTAATCCAAAGGGCGGCGAATTGCTCCGCCTTCATAAATTTAAAAAATTTTGCCGCTTACAAAATGAGGAATTCGCGAGTTTAACGTGTCATGTAAATGGGAGAACTTGTTCCTTTTTCTCGCATTATCCGATTCCCCAAGTTAGCCGGCGTTCCCCGCGTTGTCTTGTTTGGTTTTCCGGATCCTTGCCGACGATATCGGGCTCGTGAAAATCGGGGACCTTCTTGATCGAAGCCGCCCGCCGCGCTGGGAAATGACCGCCGATTTAACGCTTTTCCGATTTTCCGAAAGCTCCTCATTTAAATAAGGTTCCGAAAGGGCGAGAAATTAAAGAAAGGCAAATTTGGAACGGGCACTTTAACATTCATGCGTGTTTCTCATAATTCAAGCGAACGGGTAGAGTTAGACACGACACAGGCCTCCGGAGTTGGATCGATTTTCCAGAGAGTTAGAAAACCGTTTCGAAAATGTAAAGCTTTCCCCGGGAGCGACTTCTTTAAGCGATCCGAGCGGTAACCCCGTACCGCTCGTGTTTAACTTTCGTCGTGCTCGCTCATCCGGGCGGGTCGCGTCGAGCTCTCCGTGTCAAGGGTCGTGCACGCGCTTTTCTTATCGACATCTCTCCGGGATCCCATTGGTCCAAATTTAACCTTTTAACCCCACCTACGACTCTTTTCACCTATGTAAATATTATTCGGAAGCTTTGAGCAAAAACTAATTTTCTCCGTTGCTTGGCGGATCCCGTCGCGACTCCATTTTATTTTTTTTTCCCCCCTCCCCTTCCCTCCCCGGCTCCGATTTCGAAAAACGAATCCCCGGTTCGAAACCGGAGAAATCCCGCGTGAAATAATTAAAACGTCACTTCGAGGCACCTTCGAGCCGTCCTTTTCGCGCGCCAGCGTCGGCTTCGGGATTTTTGGACGGTTCGCCCCGGAAGGTGTGGCCTCTGCCCTCTTTTCTGCCTCTGACCGCTCCGTTTCGCCTCTGCTTGCAGCGTCGCCGGCCGAGAACCGCCGCCTTCCGCCGTCCGAAGAAGCTCTCCGTCCTGGGACGGGCGACGCGACTCAAGATCGGGATGCTGCCGGAGATCGTCCGCGAGCTGGCCTCGAGAAAATGGTCGCCTCGCTGAGGGGGCGGGAAAGGGCGTTCGAAGGTGCGGCGTCGCCGGACTCCCCCGACCGGCCCTCCTCGTCCCGCGAGGGCACCGGCGATGAACCGTGGAATTTGGAAGTGTGAAGCCGCCCCGAGAGCATGACAGTACTAAAATAATGAGTTGCCCAAGAGACGGACAGATAAATGGATAAGCGTCGAAGAGGGGAGCTTCAATCAATCAAGGCAACCATCATTTATCAATTTCTTAAAACACAATCAAAATATGGCCTTGGAATTAACTCAGGCTAAATTTTAAATTGCTTAAATAACGTTCTGGTACAATGGGAACGAGACTCGCATTGAAGCTGAGCCCGAGCCGCTCGCCCGGCGGGTCTCGCGTCTCGCCGCTGGAAAACGTTCCGATCCCGGAGGATCCGAGGCGGGAAACTCGCCTCTGTCGGCGCTGGGGAAGGAATTATCGGAAAAACCGCAACTCTTAGACTCGAGATTAACTCAGCCTTCGCGGAGTCCGGCGGCGAAGAAAAAAAAGGAAGAATTTCTGGGTGCGGGAAAAACGTATGTTGCCCACCGAGTTGTTGATGTTCCCGAAAAGCCGGGAAAAGGACGGAAGTTGATGATCGTCTGGGCCCTTCCCGTGCTAGAAGACGTTTCTCCATTCGGATACGGCTTGCCGTCGAAAAAAAATAATGTAATATCCGAGTAATTTGGAACGGAAGCATAAACGTAATGGCCACCTTAGAATGGTTAATTCATAAGGCTCGGACTTAAATTAAGCGGGGTTTGCATGTGAGGAAGTAATGAGCCAATGACATTTAAACTTTGAGCTTTCGTGATAGAAATTGGGAGGTCCCGGCGCTGTGTGAAAGCAGTTTTTACCACAACAAAACAGAAATAACTTTTGAAAATAAATTGAAATAGACAATAAAGAAGCGATCGCCAGCACTGATCACATATTCCATTTATTATTTATGTATAATTAAGCATTATGCGGTCGAGGTAAATTAATGGTGTTAATAATATTATTGTAATTTGGTTTTAGGCAGGGTAATATACTTAAGGGTAGGGGTAAGAGTTCAGTACACGGCCGGTAAATGGTTCTCCGTTATAATTAGGGAATTGCATTCTTTTGGATTTAAACATTTAGTCATATTTCGTATATATGGAGCATCAGAGAGAGAAAAGAGGTTTTTTTTTCGCATTGAAATAATAAAAGCAGCTTTGAGGTGGAAGAAAGAGTAGCAGTGATGCGGAAGAAAGTAAAAAGTGTACGCCACTGCAATGTGGTACATTTGGAGTCAAAATGATAAGCTTTCCGCATACCTCCGAGATACTTTTCACTCCTACCGTTGTTTGGCGAAGAAGAATCTAGGAACAATACGAATTTTTTTCCTTATTTTTTTTTTTTTTTTTAAAAAAAAGAAATGTAAAGTTTCCGAATGTAAAAAGAAATCCGACGCTATGAGAATACCCACGTTCGCTCGCCCGTCCAGAGACGCCCCGATTTCCGTCTTTCGCCGAATGGAGCGCCGGAGCCCTGGGCTCGAGTCGTTCCTTTGCGGAAGAAGATGAGGAGAGAAAGGGGAAGGAAGCCTCGCGGACGAAGGCGGGCAGCAGCGGACGGGGTTGCGGAATTCACCCTCAACAAAGGCTCCACTCGTTATATGCCGCCATTGCTTTTCACCTGTATTAATATCAATCTTCGGCGTCAGCGAGGGGAGAACCGGGAGCGGACGGAAACGGAAGTTCGACTATTCCGGTCGCTCCCGTTTTACGTAAAGCCAGACGTTTTTAAGTTATGAGCCTGCGTATCGGAAATCGATACAGTGATTTTCGGAGCTTTTCCACGCCGGATGACCTCTTGGGCCGCGGACTTTTCGTGATTGACGTTCTTTTCCACTTTAAGGGAGCTTTCTGCCGAGCCGGAGACCATCCGATCAAGTGCGGTTTGCATTTTGATAATTACACTGCGAGATACCGAACTGAATTTATATTTTTCCAGATCTGGAGAATCTGGAAAAGAAAAATTGAATATTTTGGAAAGGAAAATTTGATGAAAAGGCATCGGAAATGTTGTGATCAGCAGCGCGAGTCGCAATTATCTGCAGTTTAAAGAACGGCACCAAAGCGCCAGGGTTAAAAAGCAACACGGGGCCGGGAGCAGCTTTACGATTTACGTGAATTGCAGTCGAGTCATTTGCCTGGCGCTGAAAATGATACACATGTATATTCTGTTAAGAATAATGAGCATCGTCGTGGTGGGCTGCCGGAGCCAGGGGCAGCACATCAACAAAATCGGGTCATCTCCCGAAGCTCCGGTGCTTTCTTTTTCGTGAAAGCACAAAATAAAGCCGAGGTGAAGATGGGACATTGGTAATTACCGAGCTTGGGTGTGGATTAATTAAAACGCTGATTACGGAGGCTGCTTCTTGGTATAATGGTCCCTTCTGGGAGTTGTACAAAGACATGTTTCCCATCTTATCATTTCCCGACTCTCTTTCCATCAATTCTCCCTCTGCATCCACAGCATCCCCCGGTCCCCATCATCCATGTTTAGTTTACCTCCTCCTTTCATTCTGCTAATTGGGAAGGAGATTCAAATTTGAATTTCCTTTCTGGCTGCCGGGTTGTTTCTCTTTCATTTCTCCATCAGTGGCGAACGGCATCGAAAAGATCGGCTGCACGGGGTTGGCTCCCGAGGAGCTTTTCATCGCGAGGAAGTGTAAATTAAGTGAATTTTCTGAATCGTCCATCGAATTGGGAGGCAGTGGGCGTGCGTTTCCCTAAAACCCGCGGGAGGTACGTCCGAGGAAAAGTCCCTTTACGGTAACCCCGGAATTCCTCTCTGCGACCACGTTCGTCGGTATTGCCGTCTTTATCGGATTCCGCAACTAAGTACCGCATGCACCGTTTCGATTCCTTTCCGGCAGGGGTTGTTTTTCCGGTCGGCGAGAGTCAGATGCTCTCGAATCGGAATACGTCGTGATTTTCCAGTAATTTGGAGACGATTAGTCTGCGAAAGCTGGAGAAAAATCCGGGTAGAGTTGCACGGGTGGTGGCCGAGAGACGTCTTGCGGGCCCGGACTTGATTTTGATTGATGCGAGGTTTCCTAGGTCTAATTGTAGAATATCCCCCCCGGTGGGCGGTGGGGCTCTGCCAGTCCCGGCCTTCAATTCCACGGCTGTCAAACACCTCGGCTTCATTTTTCATCCCCAGCGTCTCCAGGTATCATAGCTACAATCGACATTCGGTTACAATTCGAGAACTCTTAAAATGCCATTTTTTGGGTTTCGAAGCGGAAGAAAAGAAGAAATATTGCCGCTGAATGTACTGCTGCGGAATTTGGAGAAAAACAATTCGTACACCGAGAGGGAGGGTTAATCGGAAAAGTGCAATAGGTGAAGCGTGACTTTCGACCCTTACGGAATGTTATTAGCCCGGGAAGTGATTGCCTCCCTCACGTAATTTATGACATCAAAATGACCGCAATATCGCGGCAATACTTGGGATAGTTCACATACCGCAGTCTCGAAAACTTTCCTTTCAAAATTGCTCCTCGCCAGGGTTTGATCAATGAGATCGGACGGCGCTCTCGGTGATATTTGATTTACTTTCGCTTTCATGCTTTGCTTACCGAAATTCGTGCAAATTTCGCATCAGCAAATTACATTTCTAATGTTATTCAGCTCCACAATGAACAGCATCTGAATTTATAACCTTTGTGTATTTTATAAATTTTTTATGTAATCTCGCTCTTTTATAATTCATTATTACGGTGCATCTTATTTTTATAATTTTTTTGGTGCTTTAAATGCGTGCCCTACTTTATAAATATTAATGAACAGATTAAGCAAAAAAATGCTGTTATAAAAATGTACATCAAGTATTACAAAAATTAGTTGCTTTTTTTTTTTCATTTAATTACGGTATTATCTGTGTTACAATTTTTGAAATCGTAAAGGTCGTTTTAAATTCAAATACAATTATAATTATTATTGTTATTATTATTATTATATCCAAATTTTTATTAGCGGCAAGAATTTTGTCAGTAAGAAAAGTGAGATTATTTTCCACTTATTTGCCATTATTGCCAAATATTCCCATGATGACAAATTGATAAAGGTGCCGATCTAAATTAAATATCACTGTTTAAATAAAACGCGAAACACAATTTGTGTTCAAAAAAATTTACGTAAAAATATATAATTTTTACAGGTTTACAAAATATACAATGTTTTTTTTACAGTTTTACTTAAAAATATCAGTTGTGTTGTAAACGTAACTGAAAGATATTCATATATGACATTAAAGATGAATTTTTTTCGATGGACAATCCGAAAAATCGTAAGAAATCGGATTCGAACAAAGCAAGAAGTAAGCGCCGAATTGTTGCTCGTAAGTAACATTAAGAATTGCAAACGGTGGGCTAATGCAGGTACGTGCATTCACTTCGGAGACCAAGGAATGTTTTACAACTTCTAACCTTTCCATTACCTGTTGTTGCGGGGGCAAGTGAGAAAAAAAAAATAAAATAAAAAACCGGCCACGGGTGAATGATACCTAATCACACTTGATTCTTCATTGCATATGTGATCAATCACGAAAGGCATCGGCACGCCTCGGATGCCGCGCATGTAGTCGCCTCGCCTTTCATCTCTTCCGCAGTTAAATTTTCCCAGACCGCTTGTCTCGCTGTAGGACGGGGGTGGAGGAAAGAACAGTTGGAGTAGCGCTCAGGTTCTGCTCCTTTAGAGGCAGATAAATCAATTACTCTTGGCACCTTCGAGGGAGGCACGAAGGAAACGGAGCGACAGGAACCGACGGACGGATTTTCAGTGTCCATCTCCGGACGCTCGAAAAGGCGACCGATGCCAGCGTCGGATTGCGCGCCTCGTTAAATCATCCTTTTTTTTTTTTTTTAAAATTTCGGCTGCATAAAATGCTGCTTCTGCTGCATCATCTTCTAAACTTCGATTTCTAAATTCCGGCAGAATTGAAATTTAAAAGTTTCCCATATTTATCACATTGTCAGTGAAACGCGTAAAGAAAAAAAAAAAAAAAAAACTATAATCATAAATTCTTCAGAAAAACTCGAATCTCCCTTTTTCGTTTTCCTGCGATTTGAAAATGAAAAATTCCTTTTACAAAGTTGATGTCGCTCAACTTCAAACAGGAAATTAAGAAGAACAACATTTTCCAGAGCTTCTGCATGGCGGAAATGAAAGAGCATGTTACGTTTCAATAGGTTGGTTCTTCGTGTATCGCAAGAAACTGCAGGACTGCCACATGTTGCTCTTAGCACGCGGTGTACACCAAAATGAGATGCTCAATTCAAATGCAACTCCATTGTATTTAAAAAAGAGAAAATTTAGCCTCAGCTTCGTTTTCGAACAATCACAAGACTGCAGCCGCAAAAATACCGGATTAGGTGTACCGAAACGACGGACGCCACCGATTATGCTGCACAATCCTATTTTTTGAACGTTCTCGAAAAAGAATCTGTTTCGCGAAGTCGAATTCAAGCCTCTCATCCTTCATTTTCCGGTCAAGTTTTGAAAGTTACACGGCTCGGGCAGGGTGATGCACGTTACGTTCCCTGCAGATTGCGAGTCTGAGGACGTTTTATCTTGTAAAATTAAAGGTTTTCCCGGGCTTTTCTTGTTTGCCTTTTTTGCCGGGGCTGCGGGAGCGGGAAAGAAAAGAAAAAAAAGCGTTGCCACCTCCAAATGCCAAAAATTTTCGGGATTACGGAACGGCAGGAGGAACATAATTCAGCAGCGAGATGGCTGAAAAATAATGAAAATGAACGACGCCTCGGAGGATTCGTGAAGTTTTTGATGATAATGAGGGTGTCAATTTCGCTTGGGGAAACATTTTTATTAATTACTCATTTGCGGATTCAACTCCGCTCCCTAGTCGGATTTAATTAAATATTTTGCTCCTTCGTGATGGATGAACTTCCGTTTCCATCGATCCGTGAACGAGTAAAAACGCTGCGACCCGTCTGGTAGAACAAAACCTTCCTTTGTGAGGGTTTTCCGGAAAAATTTTCCCAACCTCATTTAATTTCCTCTGATTCTTCTTTAACATATACATTTATTATATTAAAACCGAATCAGAAATGGTGTGGTAAACCCAGAGAGCGTTCCCTTAACGCGTTTGAAATGTACATGTTCGGGGGACGGGACTTTTCTCTGGTGTACTTTTTCCGTCGGGCAATTTTGCTGCAAACCCGGAAAATCCAGAAGTTTTCAGTCCGTACCCCGGTGATTAAACAAGGGCACCGGCAAGCGAAACAAATGCATTTTCGGCTGCGCCCGTCAAAGTAACACACGCTGGTCCTTCGCGAGTGGAAAGCCGTAAAATAATCTTTTACGCTGCCACGACATCAACATTTGTACAATTTTCGCGATCGCAGCAGCAGTACCACAAACGAAAGAGTAACTCAAATTTAATGGGATATAACTGCAAAAAATTCACAATTTTCAAAAGAAATTTTTTTAACGGTTCGTACGCGTAATCTGTTGTTTAACTAACATCAACCGGACCGCCGTAAGATATGGTACGTTCTCGAGTTTGCCTTTTGGAAAAGATTATCCAGGTAGGAATCCGCTTCGTGCCAAAGCTACATTTGCGGATATGTGGAACAGTTAGAAAAATTTCTTCGCTTTGGGAAAAAAATAAAAATCTCACTTGACGTTGGCGCATGAAATCAGCTCTGTCGGAAGTCCCCTCGACAGTGCAATCAATAGATTTTACGCAGCGAATGCAAAGTTAATTTAACGTCGAAGTTCACATTCGCCTGCACCGCGAACGAAAATTGCTTTTTCCTTTGTCCACCTTATGCTGCTTTGAGGTAACCCTTATTAGCGCAACTTGAATGGCAAAGTTAGCGATAAAATCGAATGAAAACATAAACAAAAACCTAATCATCGGGCTCTCATTTAAAAAAAAATATCGTAATATTAAAATCTTTCCATTTCTTTTTTTAGTCCATGAAAATTAATACGGCGTGTGCATTCGCAGTATACATTCGGAATCATCCACTCTCAATCCATTTATCAATTTATCTCTGTTTTTACAACTGGATGGGACTTATTCATTTATAGTTTCAGGGTTGGAAAAATTGTTTCGAACGATGGAAGGTACCGCAGACGGGAGACGCAAAAGAAGTCCGGTTAGGTTCATTTTACGTATCGAATCCCGATTTAAATAAACGAAAATCACTCGCTCGGGACTACCCGATCCCGAGTATTTAATAGGATTTTCCGAGCCACGGAAAAATATGGAAAAATGATTTCGAATCATTAGGAAAAGGTCAATTTTTTTAGATGACACTGCCCGTTTCGATCCTTTCCTGCCCGTAAAAAAAAAAAAAACCGAATATATGGAGGATTAGGAGGACATTATTAAAGTGTTTATTTGTACACGGAATTGAAACATGAATTCATTCAGATCATTGGTTTTTCGAACACGATTTTTACCGTATGAACGTGGCGTGCGAGTTGATAACTTTTCGGTAAAAAAAAAAAAAAAAAAACAAAAAAAAAAAAAAAAAGAAAAGGAAAAAAGGTTGCGAGGCTCGGTCCCCGAAGTGATTCCGCGATCTCCGCGGATCGCTGCGCCAAACGGCCCGCGGAGAAATGGCAAGTGCCAAAGGTTCCTTGCCGTCGGTCAGCGATCGATCAGTCACCTTCCACGGTGACGGGATCGCGGCGTTTTCCGGAGTGTTTTCCGCCTTTCCTTCGCTCCTCGATTTTGATCGCCGAAGGATTTTCCGTCTCGAAGCGGACGACGTTTCGGAATGTTTTCCTTCACCGATTTACGATTCGCATCGAAATGGTCGAACGTGATGCGAGGCAACGGAGGGGGTAGGAGAGCAGTGCTCCCGAAGGGAGAACTGCGCATTGCGCAACGATCGTTTTGCGAGTCGAGGACCCTGGGAAAATTTGCGAGTTTATCCCGTGCCTGGGCGCAGGTTTTTCCATTTCTCCCTTCCCCGCGACGATGCCCCGACGATTGTGGTCCCGAAATCCTTCGAATTTGAATGCGAATCTCGTTTTCTTGCCTCCCTTTTGAAAAATTTCCTTCGGCTTGTTCTTTTTAAGAAACTTTTTAAGTCTGCATTCGGTCCAAAACGCGGGTATTTCACTTTTTTTCTTTTTTCTCACAATTTCCTCGTGTTGCGTGGATTAAAAACCTGGGCTGCCGTTCGGTTTTCAAACAATAATCTTCTTGCGTGTTCGTCAACAAGAACATCATTAAAAATACCGTCAAATAAGCGACTTTTGAATCAATCTGGAGAAGATAGGTATCTCGTACGTGTGCGAAATCATGTTTTAATATTTATTATTGTAAGGAAAGCGTTGTTTTGCACGTTAGTTAAATATTTTAACGTATTTGGACGTCCTTACGGAGTTCGAAATGAAATTCCCGTGGATTTTCGATAAATTTTACGCATTAGATTTCGGCGAGAAACTTCGTATTTTACAGTAAAAATGTGTTTTAATATTTGACGACCGCGTCAACCGGTAGTTCATTGCTTTTGTCAAGATGTAACAATAAAGGTTGGAAAATCCACAGCAGATATGACAAGATATTGACACTGTAATTAACATTAAGTTGAGGTTTAACTTGGAGTCCCGCTAAAGTTAAAGGTAAATACCAATATTGAACGTTCCAATTCCGAAGGGAAGAGTCACCAAAAGAGTGGTGTCCGGACGATGTTGAAAACCTGAGGATCCTTCAACCTTTTCTTTGTCCCTCCCGCGTCACATGTGCCGAGCGGAATGTCGTGTTTTCCTTCCATTGTTCGATGCCAAGTGAATTCAACTTTTCAATTTGCTTTTCAAATTTCAAAATTTTATCTTTACACAAAGCTGACAGGTCTTAAAAATGAAAACATTTTTCCCATTTAATATCGCTTTTCCCTGGTGCTTCAAACCTTCGCAGCGAGAGCGGTCGAGGCTCCTCGGTTTTCATTCCTTGACGGTCGCTTCTCCCGTTTTAAAGAGAGGAGGAGAGGCTCGATTTAAAGTGCTTAAACCTCCAAAAAATAAAACAGGATTTAAGGGGTGTTTGATAAAATAAAAGCCCGTCACCGATGCCGCAAGATGTTAATCGCGAAAGGACAAAACGAAAATAAAAAGCCGGATAAAAGGATTCGAAATCGAATTGGATGGATGCTCTCCTCTCGCATTCTGCGCCATTCTATCACACAATGACGGGGAAATCTCTGCCGGAATTTGCATTGCTTCGACGATCACACTTATTTTCGAAAAAAGGATCATTGGGATAAGCCTTTTCTTTCTATCTCCTTCCTTAAAAACCTTTTTTTCCTCCTATCGGAGTTTCTTCAACTATAACTCATGATCGCGTTATCGAGTCTCTTTGGGAGAGTCATTCGGAATAAGGATTATTGTTCGGTTTCCACCCTTGCGGCAAATCAGATTTTTTTTTTTTTTTCCTCCAAATTTCCCTGTCCCGGCTTCGCTCAGGCTTTAAAAATTCGCCCTTTCGGCGCCTCGCCGTCCGCGCAGCGCCGATATCTTCCATCTTGCTCACCTTCGTCAGCGATTCTCTCTTCATTTTTGCCGGATCACTTTTCCGTTTCCGCAATTTAATCCGCGATGTTTCCGGTGTCGGGACCGGCGCTTCGGGCCCATTTTTTTTTTTGGGGGGGGGGGGGGTTTCGCGAAGAGCGAAACGCTGGAAACGGGAAATAGGGGAAAAGGCAGAGGAACGAGCCGGGGCAGCCAACTGTTCAAACCTGATTTAGATTTAATCAAGTTGCCCAAGAACGGGGGAAATTTTTTCCGATTCGAAAACTAAAACAGATTAGGCGAATCGTGAATGGTCAGACGAAAGAGTTGCTAATTATGTTCAACCATCCGAGGTAGCGGCATTTTGCAAGTCAAAATGAACGTCAATATTTAAACAAGAGTTTCCGATGAAAATGAATTTCCCTTTTGGAAAAAAAAATTTCCTCGGTCGCGGACCAGGAAACGGCGGGTTTTTGCAGAGGCCGGAAGGAAATGGATCCCGTCGGGCGGAGGAAGTCGAACCGCGTTCGTCTGCTCGGTTGCCGCAATAAATTTTCGAATGTCTAACAAATGTCTCGCCGGCGCTCCTGCGGGAAATGGCCCGCACCGAGTGAAATACGCTTCGGTGTTCGGTTCCTTGGTCCCGTAACCACAAATGAAAGAAATTCAGCGTTACATGATGAGAAAAGTATTTCCTCCCCCCCCCCCCCATCTTAAATGCAAAATGGCGACAGATCATTTAATTTCCGCGACATTGCTCGCAAAAGTGACGCTCGGTTATTGCTCGCTTCCCGCTGGCGAACTTCGCTTTGGCTGTTCGACCGGGGATTTTTGTCGCCGGCTGATTTTCCGACAGCGCGAGCTCCACAAGGCGCGGGAAAGAAGGAGGCGAAAGGCACTCGTCCGCGTTCGTTCCCGCGCCGGAAGTTCAAGAGGCGGAAACCTCGCGGAAGCGCCGGGGCTCTCGGCGAGGAGCGACGCCGAAGCCGTTTGAAAATCCCAGTTGGACTGGAAAAAACGATAAACAATTCCAGGCAAGTTTCAATGAAAGCGAACAATTGGAATAAAGCGCGGTTGTCGCATTATCACCGAATTGACTCCATCTCGGGTTTTGAAAATGAAAAATGATAAAGTTTCCACTTTCAGGAGGCCTCCTCACGCAGCGTCGCCCCGGTTTTAAACTGGGTCTCCCTGCTCTGAACGGCGGGGCATCGAGGGTGGCTTCGAAACATCAATGTATACATTTGTTGTCCCTTATCAATAATGGAATCATTCTTCTCTGTTCATTTTTTTTATTTATCTGTCTATTGGGAAAGATACTTGAATATCTATTGAAATATTGGCGTCGCTGAATTTTTTTTTCTTTCTGACTTGCTGGAGTTCCCGCCCCCGTCCGCCCCGCGCTGCGGCTCCCCTTTCACCCCGGAACCGGAGCTTTCGGAAATAAAGGAAAGGTTACGGCGGCGAAATTTCGGTTCCCACGGATGCGAAGGTTTTCCTTTTCTCCGAATGGGAAACGTTTTCGGTTTTCAATACGGAAAAAATTCTCGGAGAGAGAGGGGGGGGGGGGGAGGAGGGTCTCCTGTCCCGGAGAAAAGGCGCTTTCCAACGCATGCACGACGAATCATACGGGACAAATCCCGCGCGACAGCAAAAATCGAAGGAGAATTGGCGAGCGCTCGGAGAATTACTCGTTTCGCGGGTAACCTTTTCGGACCGCAGCCGCGGTCTCGGGGCTCTTGAAAAATTAATTTGCTTCCGAGGGAAAAGAGTCGCCCGCGGAGTGAAAAGCGGTTTCGCAAACCGGGATCGAGGTCGAAAAAACAGTTTTCCGGCTCGATTCGGGGCGGAAGATGGGAAGGAGTTTTCCTCCGGGAGGAGAGCGAGCGCTTTTACTGGAAACGTTCGACGCTCCAGGCTCGGGAGCCTCCCTCCTGGAGAAGGCGGTCGCAGATGCGCCGATCCCGGGCTCATCTGCTCGCGACGGTCGCCGGGGACGTTGCGCTCGGAAAAAGAAATGGAAAGCGGTCGCGCTGCTGGAAAAGGAGATTGCTCCGCGGGCAAAGGGGAGGAAAGGGAAATGCATTAAATGGAATTGGTAGCATTCAACAATAACAGGAATTTAACCAAGTTATAAACAAAAGCAAAAGTTATCACATCGAGAAGACGACAACAGGGAATCAACCCTTCCCTTCCATTGTAATAATTCTTTTCTTATTATCTAAATTGCAACCCATTGTTTTATGTAAAAATTAAATTTTAGTTGCAGCAGAAAATAAAAGAATTGCCACCTTCTCATCTCTCCGATTCTACAAGTATTCCTCGTTCAGAGGCTGAGAAAGTGCGAAGGCGTCGATCCCGACCCGGAGGCATTGCGTTTCATCTGCGACAGAATTTGAGGCACCAGAAAATTTATTTAATTTAATCGAGGTTTGCTGTCGCGCGAGTTACTTTACCCTGCCAAAAGCATATCAGATGGAAAATTTTAAACCGAATGTAAGGGACAGGAGTAATGTCGACAGCAATGATATCCACGCGAAAGGAAGGTTTTCTTTCGACACGAAAACAGTGTGAAAATTATAACTAAACCCAATCCAGGACGTTTAAATCAAGTTTTTTTTTTTTAATGAACCAATCGTATTGGGTTATTGTGTAGTCGATATTTCAGAAATTTGTGGAATTATTTATATCCGTTTGCGTTGAAGTAACTAATATGCCTGTTGGCTTATTCGCAAGCATTTTAAAGAGATTTCTTTTTTTTTTTTTTTTAATCGAAGAAAATCCCCGGGGATTTTTCCTTTTCGCTCTCATCCTTCATCCCGGAAAATAGTGCCCGAACGATTGGAATACGGTGTCTGACCGATTCCCGTTTTGCCTTTTGTACTGCACATTCCCTCGATTGAATTATTTTTTTCCATGTCAAAATTCCTGCGTCTCATACACTTTCAACGTGTGCAGTTCATAATTTTCCCCGGCTAATTTAATTTTCGGTCTTCAATGTATAAAATTAAATTTTTTTTTCTCTTTCGCATTACGTCGAAATTTTTCTTTTTAAGAAATTTTCACGGGCTAGGGAAGGGGGGCGGCGGAAAAAGGATAATTTAGAACGAAAGGAGCTTTGGCTCATGTGGGAAGGGGAGGAAAAATTTTGGAAAATTCCCAGTCAAAAACAAGGAAGATTTTAGGTTTTTCTCTGTCGAATTAGCAGAAATTGTAAATTTTAACGCATATCGCCGCAGAATGTGTACCTAGTGATGTTTTATAGCCGGTTAACGCAGATCACACTCGTGGAACTCAATCAAAATACTTGTTTTCCTATTCGTTATTTACCGTACGGTAAAGAGCAGCGACAAACCCGTTTATAGCGAGTGTTTCACACGGTTTTCTAATGATGAATTTGCTAATTGAGAATGATGAATGGCCACAGTTTTTCATCCTTTGACTAGATGGACTGACTTTGCCTCTCCTCTCTCCTCCGGTCATTTGTAAAATTTTGTCAGCTTAAAATCGTCTGCGTAGCTATGGGCTTGGAACATCGAAAAGAAAAAAAAAAAATTCAGCGATCAAGGAAGATGAAAAGGCATCGGGTTTACCTCAGTTTGATTGCTGCGAATGAAAAATGCAGAAAATCAAGATAAGGGGCATTTTAAACGGTGCGAAATGGAGCGCGATCGAGTGCGAAACTCCGCAGGAAGGAAACCTGGAACACCATAAGTAGGGAATATTAATGTAATATGAGAGCCGGAATTTATCTGAGGCTCGAAAAACTCAGATTTGAAAACTGAATAAAAATGTGTATAAATCAGGAAAAACCGGGGTTTTGGCGGGCGAAGGATAAAAAAACCCGGCAAACAATAATAAAAAAAATATTTCCTTTATTTTAGATTGAAAAATGTGTTTATTATACGGCAATATCTGGCAGAGATGACCGGGAGACGAGTTAAGTAAATATCTAAGGATCGATCAAAAGGGTTTTTTTTTTTTTCTCTTCGGGGAGTGATCCCAACAGGAGGATTTACAAAATGAAGGCAGCATAAACCGTAAGTTTTTCTTTGGATTTGTTATTCATTTAACGCAAACGTGCTTCACATTGTAAAGTTTGTCGGCATCGTTTCATTTACTAATCGCGGAGGGACACAGAAATTTCCCGATCGCAATCCAAGTATATAATTTCAGGTTTTAAACTGCATCCGCAATCCCGGAATGTGTAAAATGTGAATCCTGCGCGTCAGTCATTTTACTTTTTCTTCCCGAACCATCCTCTTTTCAAATGTCCCACAGCGGAATTTGCTTTAATTTTCTTTCTCGCTCTCGTCGCCTAAGCGGCACATAAAACATTGCGCGGTTTAATTCTCACTTGCCCCGAAAGCACTTCAAACTTTCGCTTCGTTTTAATTTTGAATGCTGCACCGTTCCAGTTTGCCTGCTGTTGGAAAAAGTAAGGTTTTTCTTTTCTTTTTCTTCATGGAAATCGCACGGCACATAAACTTGACATTTGCCTCTTCCACTACGTAAATATTCCCTTAAAGAGAATCCAGAATCCGATGTCAGGAAAAAGATTTTACAATTGTATTTACGTCTCATTTGGTATTCTGGCTCGGGATGATCCCCACGGCTCTTCTCCATCGTCTTGTCCACCCCAGATAAAATCTGGGAGATTTAGTCGAGTCAGGGGACCATTTAGTTTCCCCACAACAAAATCCAAGTCCTCCTTCCTCCGGCTCCGCTTTTTTTAATTCCCGCTTCGCTCTTTACATGAGAAAAATATAAATTTTAAAAGGTTCTCTCGTATTTTCGACTCTTCCGAGGCAACTTGCATAAATGCGATTGCTTCAATTTGAGCCTTTTTATGTGCGAAATCGAAACCGGAGAGAAGAATTCGGGATTTGCGAGCTTAAGCCAATTTTCGGGAGAGTTTTAAGGAGAGGAGGAAAAAAAAAGAAAAAAAATTTCCCCGCAGGACTTGATCCATTAACATATTTCCCATCAAAATATGACAGGGGGGAAATGAAATCCCTGCAATAATCGTTTTTAAAATATCTGAACTTTTTTTTTTTTTTCTCTCTTCTCTCTATTTTATTTTCATAAAAATCATGAACTGGAACGGGTAAATAGTTGTGAAAGTAAGAAAGGCATACGATTGGGAAATTGCGGTGGAAAAATTTCCCCGCCGGAATTTTGTGTTCTGACGAATATTTTTCCCCCACGTTCGAATGATTTTTTCAAATTTTCAAACGGGGAGCTTCGTGCGCGAAAGCCGAAAGCGTTCACCGGACGAGAAGGGAAGGCAGCCGGAAAATCCCGATCCGAAATTTTGGAGATTTTCCTCAAATTTGCTTTGATGATGTAAAAAAAAAAAAAAAAAAAAAAGAAACCCAAAATCTTCTCGCGGGACTTTTCTCGCTGGTGGTCCGGGAATATCTCGCGCAGCTTCAGGTTTGTTATATCGAGGGTGTATCATCGAATTTTGCTCAGCACTATATGTTTTTAACGTGCGACTCGGAATACGGAATTGGAAGATGCTTTTTGGTCCACCTCAGGAGGATCACCACTAATTTCGGTCATTTAATATTCATATCATGTGCAAGTAGGAAACTAATGAAGTCAACTATATCAATTACATGTTAAAATTAAAGCCACCGAAAACTCCTCTGAAGGAACTTTAATTACGCGCCCAACCATAACAAATCACTCAACTCCCCTTGGAGACCACCAAATGCGTGTGAACACTCGTAACTGCCGTGGAATCCCTTTGTCTTTAGGCATTTTCTCATTTACGGGGGCTGTTCCTATCCTTGGATATCAATCCGCTCGAAACTCGGATTCCGGTCAGTTTCCTCTAAACATGCTTCGATTACAAACGGCAGGAATAAGGCTCCTGTATGTTCGAAAACATTCAATTTCACACTGCATCGCCGGATGCATAGTCTCGCCACCCTTAGAAACGGGGGATTAACCAGCATTTGACTTAGTGAAACGAAGAAAAAGGAAGGAAGAATAAATTGGATAAAATCAAGGAAATATCCATGTTGAACGAGAGAGCTTTGAAAGGGAAATATAAACTTTATAACGCGCTATGAGGTATAATCGCAGGAGGCTGAGCAAAATATAAATAGTCAAATGATGCTGAGCATTATTGTATCTCATATGTCGCGATTTGTTGCAGTGGGATCGAGCATTATTTAAGCAAGAATGAAATTGTGTGGTTTTAATCGGGGCAGAATCCATCGATTTTTTTGAGTTGACAGTCATCGGGCAGGCGACGTTAGTTCGTTTTAAGACTAACGCAAGGGAAAATAAAAGAGAAAGATCTACTTCTGGAAATGCTTTTCCTTGCAAGGCATCTGAGGAAGACATCGAAAACGAGTTAAAACCATATTCGCTGCTGAGCACGACGGCGCACCAGCCTTTTGCAGGCATTTACTCACTTCTGCGATGCCGCTTTAATGAAATTTAACAAGAACATTTTGTCGCTGATTCATGTACTTCGCATTTCAACGTGCTTCTCTTCCTTTCCGAAAGGATGCAGAAGAGCGAGTGCCTTGTCCGCACGTCAGCCCGTTTAGGAAGACAATTGCTCCTCTGGATGCAAAGGCAGCTCGGAGAATTAGGCAGCAGGTACCTGTTGTGGATGCTGACGTCCGGTCGACTTTAACTTTCTTCTTGGGAGATGTTTCGAAGATGTTCCGAAGGAATACTCGCTCGGCAACGTATTTTTTCTTTTGGGAAAGCCTTATTGCGTCTTTTTTCCGTCTTCGTTATTGAGATTTGGAATTTTCGAATTCCTCGATCACCTTTAAATTTTTCCCCCGACGTGAAAATTATTTGCGTTGCAATTCAGCTGATTGAAACCCATTCAGGAATCTCGCAACGGGAAACTTTTACCGTTTGACTCAGGAGTTCCTTTTGCATTGGAATTTCCTGACTTTCTTCCGAATAATTCCCGGTTTGCATTGGTTTCTGCTGTTGCAGCTTTCGCACTTAGGAAATGACGTCGATAAAGAAAAGGGTTTCCTTTTCCGGAATTGGAAAATATTCTTCGCTTTTTCTTTTTTTCGACGGAGGATAAAAAGTTAAAGTCAGCTTTCGGATTAAAGGAAAGAGCGGTCGAAATTCAACTCGGAACCGTCGAATTCATGAGATGCATCCTTCCACATCCACCTAATGGAAAAGTCCGGCGGAGAGATTCGACTTCAGCGAGACCGTGACATCGGGGATATTTAGCCGCGATCTCTGGAAAAGGTAAAAAAGCTTGTGGGAAAATAATTTTTCTTTAGTACAACAAAATCGAGTTCCTCTGAAAGCGATGCTTTGCCTGCAAGCAAAACCCGCCTTTATTTAGTAGTTATGCTGCTGTTTCTGGAAGCCCCGAAACTTTTATAGTTGTCTGTCCCATTATTTCCCTTAGCGGGAATTCGCCAGGTATCCTCCTCTCTATCTCTGAAACGTCTTTCAGTTGATTCACTTATCTTTTGATGACATTCGTCTTGTTTTTCCTCACCCGTGAGCCTCAACAGACCCCCACAGTTTTAAGACTCTACTAATGCCTCCCTTTTTACACAGTTCTGCCGTCTGTTTCAACGTATCTTTCGACGGGATCGGCTTTCTACCCTTGACTTTCTTGGCTCGCAGCATTAAATTTGTCCGTAAATTCAATTTTCACATTTCTCTTTATTTACGAAATCGCAATTCGCAACTTTTGGAACGTCAGGAATTAGCTTTTTAAATGTATGCTAAAATCCTCACGTTCTGCCGAACCGCGACATCACGCCTCCAGAATGAGTAACGCATTCTGCCAAGCTTCTGGACGGGCAGCGCTGGATATTGCGATCGCTTACAAAGCCAATGTGGAAGGCGAGGGGCGATCTGGAGAAAGCGATTTTCCATCCGGCAGCAAGCGATCCAGGGGATGAATTTCACATGTTATTTACAAGGACCCGAGCTGGTGGTGGTGGTGGTGGATCGAAAATGAATGACAGGATTTGAAAAAGTTTCGCGGCGTGAGAAAATGGTTAATTTATGAGGATTGTCAAAGGACACAGGTGGCGTAAAACCGAAAGGCTCAGAGCTGAAAGGCTCGGGGACAGCTCCGAACGGAACAAATTACAATCACCGCGTGCGGATGTCGAATTTTCCGAGCTTTCACTGCCGGAGTCCCCGAATCCGCTTTTAATTTATTGCGCTCACTTATTTGGATTAACTTTGTACGATTCGCCGTGATTAGCTTTTTCGACTCGACCCCGAAGCTTTCAAAAAGTGTCGCGGACGAAGAAACCACCCCTTGCGACTCCCGGGGCCTCCGGCTGCGAACCCAAACGTCCGCCGGTGTTTCGCACTGTCGGAGTTACGAAAATCGGGCTCGCGAAATCCGCGGGAAGCTCCCCCGCCTTTGATTTTCCTTTCTGGATCCACACTCGAAAGCGTCGCCGGTTGCTTCAAGCGCCAGATATCGGAGCCTTCGAACGGGCGTTCTTCATCCGGACTTTCGACGGGTCGCGGATTGCTTGCTACGGCAGCGGAGCAGCCATTTTCTAACTCGTGCGGACGACATTTTTGCCTTAAAAGAAAAAAAATAAAAATTTCCCGAAGGAAGGAAAAAAAAAAATGCGAATAAGAATCTCTCAGTGGTGCAACGTGAGATCCTTATTAGCGAAACCAAAAGCATTTTATACATAAAATTCGAGAGGCATCGACTAAATCTGAAAGCGGTCGAGAGAATAAAAAAAAAAAAAAAGCTGAAAAAGCTCGCTCGAGGGCTGAAATTTTATTAAATAAAAAGCTTTGGTACATAAATTCCAGGGTAAAAAAATGGCGAGATTTCGGGAGGAGAGGAAGGAAAAAGTGAGTGACAAATTCAAGGGTAGCAAACACGTGATTCGGACGTAGCCAAATAGCTTTGGTGAAATTTATTGCTGAACTCTAACACTGAGCTCTCTATTCTGGGGGAATCTGGCTGCGGGGTGACTCGAAAGCTTCAAGATTAAGGAGAATTCTTATCATATTTCAGTTTCCCACACTAAGTGCTTTTATATAAAATTTCTTCCTTCGCTTTCTTCTCTTTTTATTGCTTAAATATCATTAATAATTGAAATTTTTGTCCCAGTTTTCCGATCACACGCTCGCAAATGGTTCCTCCCCAGGAGCTGAAGGTTCGTGTTTCGAAGGCGGCGCGTTTTGACGCCTGACAAGAAAGGTAACCTTCGCGTGCCCCCCCCGTGGAAAACGAGTGCTTCTCGTACAGTTCCGAGCTCCGGTTAAATGTCGCCGAGCGTGGAATTCATCTTCTTGAAAGTTTTAATTGTGTTGCTTGCGGTGCCGAGGACCTTATCTGCTAATTGTTTCCCTCGGAAAAAAGAAATATCACGTTTTTGCTCCGGAAATATTACTTGCAGCTCCTCACGATCTGTTATTTGGCGGTAACCCGCCGGGAAAAGTTTCAGAGGGAAAGCTTTTGGTTTTTCAAAAAAAAAAAAAAAGAAAGATGAGGAAAAAAGGGAAAATTTCACACCCTTCAATTTCCGGATAACTTGCGTAAGGAGCGGGATAATTGTCGACAATACAGAAATTAGCTTGAGATATGCGATGCGAAGCCGACGAAGTGGACGTGCATTTTTTTTTTTTTTTTTATATTTTGAATTGGCTACGTCCGATTGCTTATGTGAATGTTAAGAAACTTTTATATTTAACAAGAAACAAGATCGCGATGAGATAGAAATTTCGATCATTTCAATCTCGTATCATCTCATCTACGTTTGTTTTGGAAATAATTTTTTCGTTAATGTTACGTAATTTACCTGGAGCATTGCATCCGTTCGGGAAAGCTGACGATGGAATTTCAACGTTTTTTGATCTGTATGTATCGCGAATATTTTCCAGAAACGTGTGAAGGAAGAGGACGATTCAGTTTCACCATTAAAAAAAAAAAAAAAAACGGAATAAAAAAACCAAAAGCCAATTTATTTGAGAAAATCAAAATTCTGAAACCCGGGAGCATGGAGCAAGATTTTCGGTTTCGGCCCTGGGAAAAATGATTTGAACCCGAATGTGGGGAGTCTTAATCATCAGGTGCAAATAAAGCGGCAACTCGGAAAGGAAACCAGAAAACAAACAAACTAATAAAATACAGGGTGTCCTCGCAAGGGAAACAAACCGCAGTGATGGAATGGGAAAGGAAAGGGGAGTTGAAAAGGTACATTCAGTGGCACTTAGTTAAATTACAAAACCCTCAAACACCGAGCTTGATAAAAGCTTTATTGATAAAAAGCTTTTCCGCGATTTGAAGCTTTTTTATTTGCTTTCATGGTTTCGTGGTTTATTTTCAAAATGAATTCTCTTTTCCTTCCGATCACTTTGTCTTTGTCTTCCTTTTTGATGCGAACGGGGGGAGATCGATGCCGCTTTCCGATGGGATCGCTCAGGTACCTTCGAAACCTTTCTCGCGATCCGCCTTCGACGCGGTGTTTCCGCCGGATCCTCTTCTTTCAAATGCTTAACGCCGCGAGCGCGAAGCTTTCGCGTATCCGGGCGACGTGATCCGGCGTTAGAAGAAGGAACGGAACATTCAACCGGCGAGCCACATGAAGATATTGCGGGATAACAATATTAATGAGTTTATGACACCAGAAAGCAGAAGGCAGAATCCACCCTTAATTTTATTCCCCCAATATTTATTTTAAAAGGGCATTTCCTATCGTGGAAACCGATTCTGATGCAAAACCGTGAGAAATGAGGAAACGCGGAAGCGATGCCTGAAATCAAAGAGGAAGCAGCGCGGTCTGAGATTTTATGTGGGAATGCGTACCTGAAAGCACCACCTGTCACATGTTATCCTCCTGCGTGGCGTTTCTAAAGGGGGTGATAATTACATCAGACATGTTCGTGACTCTGTCCTGAAGATACGGCTCATTTACCAGGGATCGACATGAATAATAATGGTTCAGGAAATGCTAGGAAAAAGCTCATCCATTAAACGATTTGAAATGTTTCGCGTGTCAGAAGCCGAATTATTAGATTCTTTTTTGCCTTGATTCACGCCAAATCAATATTCGATTTATTAAAACAATAAACTCACACTGCGGAGATGTACGGCGGATCACCGGAGAGCGGTTTACGTGGATCGACACCTCCCGCATTAATTTAAGCAGTGGGCCGATTGTTCAATGAGCTTACCGTCCGCGAAACTTGAGAAATATTCTTATGCATTTCCGCGAGAGGCATTTTCCCGGGCCGAACGCCCGCCTTGTGATCTTCCGAAACCGACGTCCCAAAGCGAGCCTCTGCCATTTTAAACCAGCGGCCGAATACGGGAAATTTTCAAACGAAGCAATCACTGAAGAGGTATAAATTATCGTCGTTGTTAAGTGGATTATTACTACGATGGACTGGTAAAATAATAAATAAGCGACATTTTCGTATCGTAAGCGCAGCGGGTGCTTTCATTCGCAAATGCTTCAAGTGCCAAGGGGGCATTCCTTAATTTAAGCATTACCCCGTTCCGAAAAAAAAAAAAAAAAAAAAACTCATTTTCGCGACGAGAGCGAACATTTACCGCGGCAATCGACAAGAGGAAGCCTCGCGCTTGGTTCGGACGCCCTTTCCCGGATTTAATTCCAAAATGAACTTTCGGCGTTGGTGGAAATGCTGTGGAAGAGACGGGCGAACGGGAAAGAAATGTCCGGAGATGGCTGGAGCAGGATTTCTGCAGGGGAAACGAGTGATGCACGGAGCTCTCGAAAAGCGTCGGCTTCCCATAGCCCAGAACAAACAAATGGATTGAAACTCCTCTTCGATGAGGAGCTCGTGGTCGATAGGAGGAGTCTTTCGTTTGTTTCAACCTGCCTAGGCGGGGTCTTGGCTTCTGTGCTTGAACCACCTTTGGCTCCAACTCAATTTGACAGCACTTTAGACAAAAAGGAAGGTAAACATAAATCCATCTTTTATTTGTTTTTAATGGAGGCATCGGTAAAAGCGAGGTTACCGAACAGGTTGTAATGATTTTCTTTTTTTTTTTTTTTTCTTCGGCAAAATTCGAATTTCGGTATCTTAAAAACACGGACCCGATATCATTGAGGCTAAGACGGTCGGTTGCCGGCAGATATTTATTCAAATTAAAATTTGCGGGGGGAAAAAGAAAAAAAACCTCACGAATGTGCATGCACACGGAAAACCGAATATTCAGGAAATGCAACAGGATATTTTGGTGAAGTGAAAGAAAAACATAATGGCAGACGTGACGGTAACGCCTGAAATATTTTAAAGAAAGGGGCATAAGTGGAAAGTCTATTTCCTGTAATTTTCAAAAAAAAAATCTCTTTTTTTTTTGGGAAGACTGAAGAAAAGGGATGCTGTGGGGTTCATAAGTTCAGTTCACATCCGTCTCAAGCCCGTGTTATTTATAAAAGCATGGAATCTGCGGCAGCGAGGTAGACGCGTTAGATGAAACTTCAAATGCAACCGCAGCAACGCTCGCCCCATTCATTTACCGCTTTTGCCTCGGTGAGTTATAAATAAGAAAAAAAAAATTCGCCGGCAGTGAATCGGGAGCGGAGGACCGTTCCAGATGGCTCAGGTACGGTGCCTGGGAGACGGAAGAAAAATAATAAAGAAACCTCCGGTTCGGAAAATATCAAGAAATGTCAACTATCATTAAGATTCCGGATGGAGTTGAGAATTATTAACTTCCGCATCTTCCCGTGGGAACCTGCGATCTTTCGAACTTATCCCGGGTCGTGTCGCGGAACGGCAAAATGTTTTGCCTTTTTCCAGGATGTTCCTGTCTGGGTTGCATATGTCGCCACTCATCCTAGACTTTTTGAAAACCTCTCCGTGCTCTCGTGGGTTGCATTCGCCGTCGAAAATGGCTCGGTTTCCCATTGATCGAAAAACGATACCGGAGGAATTATTCTGCTTAACAATTATGCAGATTGAGCATCATTCCGGGAGAGACAGATTTACTTCAAATTTAAACACAGACCCGCAGCGCGATTCATTATGTGCGATAATTCGATTATTATAAATCCATTAGTCTGAATAACGATCCGGGTTGCCAACGTTCATCTTGCTTATGAAAAGAATACAATTTACTGCAAACAAATAATTTTTTGAAGATATAAAAATTTTCTATCACGTCAAATTGGCAGTGAAACCTTTTTCGAAATGGTATTTCACTTCCCTCATTAGAATGATAAAATTCTCATAAAAAGGGATTATAAAGGTGTTCCAAATGCCGAAGCAGTGACGGAATGTTCGGACATTTCCTTGGTCGAAAAGGAATGATCAAGATAATTATCAATAGAATTTTGACGCATTAAGCCGAAAAGGGCCTCTGTGGGGCTCACCGTAAAAATCAACCCCTAACTTGACGTTCTCATAAAGGGACCAGTCGAGGGGAATTCGCAACGTTATAAATAAGAAAGATGAGTTTTCAAAATTGATTCAGTTTCCATCAGTAAAGAAGGCAATAAAAATGTAAATTAATTTTTTAATAAGTTGGAAAAGGATCTAATGATAAAAAAATTAAAAACAAATTATGAAAGAATAAGAATAAGAAGAAGAAAAAGTTTTATGAATACAGACAAGAAAAACTCCTGGAAAGTTGGTTGGTGCGCCAATATCAGTATCGGTTAGAGCCTTTTCATTGTAATTAACTCGCGTCGTTATATGAATGTGATCATGATTGAGAAACTTGCATTTTTTTACATGTTTCTGACAATAAACCGAGGGCGTCCATGCTGCTTACGCGCAACGAAGTCAATCTGAATAACTACAACAGTTGCAGTGATAATTGCTGTACGAATTCGTCGGGATCGCTCGCTCACGAGCGTTAAGGTACAAATAACCGAACCTTACCCTAATTAATGTCTCGCTTTAAAGTTTTTTCTCCACAACAGATTTCTGACAGCGGAAAACGTTAATTTAATACCAATGATTAAGATTAAGTTAAAATAAGATTATTCATGTCGTCTTCGGCGGTCGTCATGCAATTAAACGTACGGTGTTTTCTTATTCGAGAGTCGCCTCTTCTTCCTTACATTTGCAATTAATTTATCCGCAGAGAGTACGCGATCTACGCTGATTCAGGTTCGGATTTCAACGAACTTCTTGCACCAGGATCCACCTACGTGCCGGGTGGGGGGGGGCATTGTTTTAGGTTTAGATCATAGGTAAATAATGTTTAAGACGTTGTACGGATGTTTATAGGGAGTGCTGTATATGCTGGCGAGATTTATTGCTGAGATAATCCGCGGGTTAGAGTTTAGAAAATAATCTGCGCTTTATTTCGAGTTAGTCTCCATAAGAAACTGGCTTTTTATTTTCTTTGAGAAATCACGATTTTCACTGAAGATCCGGCTTGGTTTATGTGCGTTGCACGGACTTCTTTTAATTCTGCCGAACGATTGATGCGAAACATTGCGTAGATTGTGGTGCCTTTGCCAGCGACGTCAATGGCCAAGCATCGATGCCCTCAGGAGTGAATTTTCCGTCTTTCGGTGCTTATCATAGGCACATAGGTAGACGCAAATATATTTGCAAATATTGGATCCCACGTTGACCGAAATGCATTTTCGGGCATGGGTGATGGGACGGAATGTCACTTTCGACCATTTTTATATTTGACTCTTGAGAATTGCAAAAAGGCATAAATCAGTTATCAGAGGACCATTTCCGAGTGAAATTGGCTGAAGGAAATTTTCGTTGTCGATTTATCTTTTCACCGTTATTATTGTTTATAATCCAAGTGATATTTGACCGAAGCTGGTCGGGTTCATGCAACCTATATGTACGCGGAATTTAAATTAACGAAAGAAAATACTGTAATATCCAATTATTATTTTGATTTTAATGTTCAAGACAATGTAGTGTATAAACTAAAAAAAAATTATACTGTAATTATACAAATTGTATATAAATATATATATATATATATGTAAAGTGTAATCATTATAATCTTGGTTAACATCTACCATTTCTATCGAATTAGGAGAAACTCAACAAGTAGGTTTTGATTATGCGCTGCACATTATAAGTTATTAACGGTACATGATCCTAAATTAGTCATTTATCGTCGAAGAGCTGAACGAAGCAAAAGGTTGCGTATATATATATATGTAAAAGTCACTGCATGAATTACATCGTGAAATGAAGAAGGAGGAGAGTTTTTTAACGTGAAAAAATCCTTTTTCGCACAGAAATTGGCACATCAAAAATGTGCACCAAACGTGCTGGCGTAGAAAAAGGGATCGCTGACACTTCGAACCACATAATTACACTGACGAAACACCAAAAGGAGCAGATCTGATCACGGCTTGTTCACGCTAATTTTAAGCAACGTGCCGTCTTTCCAGGCATCCCTCAATCGCGTTCGACCATCCTCTTTCTTATCCGGAACGTGGCTGGTGACGATCTCGACAGCGGGCGAACCTGAAAAGTACCTTCCTCAGTGAAAGCTTCGCTTTTTTGGTTTAGCATCGTCCCATGCTGGCGATTAATTAATCTCACGTTCATGCGGACGTTTACCTAGACACGCGGCGAATTCTCTCGCGTTAACTTTTCGACTGCCTTCGAAAGGACAGGACACCGAACAGAGCCTTTTTTTTTTTTCGGGGTTTGCCGTGGTCAAAGGTTCGAAAAAAAAGAAAAAAATGTGAATTAAGACGCGGGAAGTGCAATTCATCGCCGTTTTTTCCCGGATGAAGGCTCAGCGCTTTCGAGACCGAAACAAGTCGCTTTTGGCTGCCTTTCCCAGCGTTTGCTGTTGGAAACAGTTGGATCCCGTGTGCCCGCCTCAGCGAACGTGATGTCTCCATTGTTTTTTTTTTTTTTTTCTTAATTTTCCCCGTAGGAAACGACATCGGAGAGACCAAAAGAATTTTTATTTAATGTTTTATTTACTCAATAAATATTTTTCAAATGCGTCTCTTATTTCAGAATAAAATAAAGTCACAGAAAAACGCAGGATTCCCCCCGAGAAAAAAAGGAAAAAATCATTCATAGTGCATGAAACAAATGTTCCTCGTTCTTCCCGTTTTTTACGCAGGAATAAAAAAAAAAAACGACGGAAATAGAAAATATTTTTATTTCCGAGGCTGGGGAAGAATTTTTACTTTTTTTTAATTCTTCCTTCGTTGTAAGTCAAACGTTAAATTTCCCTTCGGTTTAAAAATTGTTCAACTAAAAATAATTAAAAATGCACTGGGAGCCGTCCATTTTGCCCTGCAGGAATAATCTTCCAGGGAAACGCTTTGAGCGATTTCCGCCGGAACGCCGGACGCGGCGGATTGAGCTCGGCGAGGAGAATCCGCCGAACCCCGCAGCGAGTGAAAAGCTTGTGAGAGGCCCGAAAAATTAACAATTTTCCGCGTCCGCCCATCCGCTCCCGATCCGCCCGACAGCGGGCAACCGGGTGCCTGCTGCAGGGACTTTGGCAAGGTCCAAAGTTTTTCTCCGGCGAAGGGAAAGTGACACTCCGTGCTGCGTCAAGGATGCCGTGCATTTCGATCCCCAACAGGATCGTCGGGTTTGTGGGCAAACGATTGCGGAATTGTGTTTTCCGCTGTCGAAATTAGTTTTTGTTAACGTAATTAATTTGATAGTTAAATCGAATGATTCTACGATTATTACCAATACAATTCCAGTTAGCATAACCTGTAATTATTGAACGTACTACAAATTAGAATTTGGAATTTCTATTCATTGATTTTTTTTTTTTTTTTTTTTTTTTTTGGTGCGTGCCCGATTTGGATGTGAGACTTCCTTAATGGAAGTGCTGAGGTCAAAGAGTACCCCACGGGCTAGGGCAGAAAACAGTGATTACCTGTAGCTTGCACGCAAATGAGGAGGATGTTTCAGGTTGGAATTAAATTTTTATTTTTAGATTTTTGCGATTCCGGTTGATGGTCGCAAGAAACGGGGCCTTCGAGTTCCCTTTTCAAATCCGGCGTTTATTTTTCGTCTCGAGGTTGAGGGCTGCTGCAGCAGGAACCGGCGGTCGCGGATCACGCGCACCGGGACGGAAGGAAACCTTCCTCTACCGGAAGCCGCCCCGTGCGAAAGCGGCGTTTCCTCTCGCACAGCTTCGGGCTCTCCTCCAGGTCCGGAGGCGCGCCAAGCGCGCGTCCTGCATCCGGGAGCGGAGTTCGCGGTCCCAAAGCGCAAGCGACGGCGGGAGCGACCATAAATCTCCTTCGTCGCGGGTAGCAAGGATGGAAAATCAATTTCAACATTGTTAGACACCGATTCGGTTCCGAACCGAATTTCGGTTGACCGTTTTATTGTTATGAAGACATCATCGAAGCGATTGTCATTTAGCGCATGATCGCTTTTTCAGGTGCCTCCGTGAGGCAGATGTCCCGTCACCCTCCTCGTTTACGTCACTTCCACAATTTCGATTTCCTTTGTGAAACTTCAGAAAAACGTGAAACGTCGGTAGATCGGATTCGTTTAAAAGGAAATCTCGAATCCATTTAATTGTTTCGGTTCCGTATCGAATTCGGCTCCGCATCTTGTTAATAGATAATAATAATGATAAATTTTAGATATTTTGCATTTTATCGATCTGAAGCTCTCATTCATCGAGTCCTCCGATCGTATCTTCTTCGTTGGCGGAAAGGTACCGGGAATGCGCTGCGCCGGGGCCTCCGAGAATGCCAGAAAGCGGTGAGACAGCAGAAATTATCAGACGTCCGTGCTGGAAATCAAGCGAGGCTTTTAAGATGATTAAGTACGCACAAAAAAGAAAAAAAAAAAAAAAAAAAAAAGCGGCATGTAGCGGTAAACCGTCATCGCGGGATACGCCGGAGTGGTATCCCTCGATTCCGCCTCAAGCCGACGGTTCTCCGGGCGACCTGTCGTGCTGCTCGACCCCGGGATGGGAATCAACCGCGGGGAAGTTCGGCAAGGAGTCTGTCAGTCGAAACTCCGTCCGGGGATCGACCTCTTCAGCAAGTTCCGCATCCCGAAGGGTCTTTCGATGCTGCTCACCTTCAAGCTGTTAACCTTCTTATGACATATTTGCTGACTTACATTAACCGGTGATTTTGGAAATGGACAGAAACGTCCGTCACGGTCCCGGGGATATTCATCTTGACGCCGGCTTTAATTAGGGACTTCGCACACATCCCTGCCGTGCTGAATCTTTGATATTTATTTCGCTAATTGGAATTGGCTTCGTATTTTATTAATTTTATTTCATTTCTTCTCCTTAGATGTCTGTCAGATGACTGGCGAAATCTACACTTATTTTTGATGCCAGCCCACCCACTACATTTGTTATGGACAAAAGCGAAATGCATTTGCCGTATCGTGAGCCAATAACTTTTGTGTCACAATTAATGTTCCCTTTCCTTTGTGATCTTTAAAGGCCCAGAATTCCTTTCTAAGTGCTATTAACTATTGGCGCAATTAAAATGGCATTTTTTTTTTTTTTTTTTTTTTATTTGGATTGAAGGATGAAACTTTTTAGTTGGGAACTTAAGGTGAGCCCGAACCTATAATTGCTGCCACATTCTAATAGGCGGTTGATAAAAATACAAAAAGTCTGCGCCGGCCCGTGACGGTTTTGATTCGTCCGACGTTCGGTTGGTTTAACGACGGTTTGGACCTCGGTTAAGACGCGGTAAGATATTTCCCTGGGGGTGATCCATTCGGGGGTTGAAGGTGGCGCTCGCCCTGAGCCTCCGCAATATTTCGTGTTAGCCGCAATGCAAATCAAAAATTCACCCTGCCATCATCATTCAGTTTCGATTTCACTCCGCTGCAGAGGTTTATAAATCAAGGTTTTCTTAACTCTGTTTTCGTAATTTGTTTATCTCTTAGCAGCAGTCTTGAAAAGTTTATTATTAATATGCTAATACAATTTATATAGTGCTTCTTAACCTCATTCCCTCTGCCATCATCTTCTTATCCGCTCATCTCTTTCACCCTTCCGGCAATTTCAATTACTTTCCCATTATATGTTATGCGGATTGGTTACCGCCCTGGGTGTGCACACGAGGCGGCAGTCATTCATTGGCTTCTCTTTCCTCAATGTTTGTTTCCTCCTTCATCTGGCAGAAACGAAACGGATGTCCAACGTATCTTCGGAAGTGTTAATTATCGGAGTTTTTGCTTAATTATTATTTTGACTGCGGTCATGTTGCGGTCGCTCTCGTTCACCCACATCATAATGTTTGACATGTCTCCATAAATTAGCCGAGTCTCCAGGGGTCGCTTCCAGACTTTCTCACGATCAGGTTTCACACTGCCGAAGAGAGGGTGACCCTTTTTTTTTTTTTTTTTTCTGTGTATTTCGTCTGGAGATAAAAGGAGGTTTTCTCCTGGGGGATCCACGCACGAAGATCGCGTGTACCTGAAACTGACTTGAATCTTTTCAAAATTTGTCCGCTTTTATCGGTCCGCGGATTGCCGGCGGAACGCGACGAGAGCTCTTCCGGTTGGAAGGCGCTCATTAATGAGCGTTTCTGCATCTCTTTTGATGGACTCGGTGCAAATTTAAAATCTTTTGCTGACTCTGCTCGGACCTCTGTTTCCTGCCGTCAGTTTCTTTGTATGAGCCCTTATCTCATTCCCGGATTTGCCAACTGTGGTGGGGTCAGTGGGTAACCGATGCAGAGCATGAAAGAGCGAACTATTGTGGATAATTATTTTATCGGAAACGACTGCTGAGTTAATTGGATTGTGATGCCAGTTTACGACCTAACAATGAAAATCCATGCGAAGCATTATGCGGAGAAAAATGAAATTATTTTTTTCTTTTTTTTTTACGTCGCTGTATGATATTTCTTCGAAGATTGCCAAAGCCCCGGCATATTTAGACGGACTTCTAGATTCGCATTTGTATTTCGTAATCCGCAATTAAAAGAGATCATAAATGAATGCCAAAGTATCATAGTTTCAGATGTGCATCCTTATTTGGAGCATAAGTTAAATTTCAATTGATATAATACCCACGTTTGGCTTTTAACATCACGTTAACGCGTTTCATGGTCACAGCGCAATATTTTACAGTGAACAACATACATAAACTTAGAGAGATATTAATTTCCCCGAATAGCTTATCCCGAATAAGTTTAGCCAGATGAAGTTGCTAAACTTTTCTCAAATGGATGCCTCATCGATAATCATTATGAAAAGTTTTCCATCATGTCCTAGACGAGTGTCTTTTCACTGATTATACCTCGCATAAATCATACAGAAACTGCTTTTGTTCCAGTAATTTATTTCCGTGAATGTCAGAGAGCAGTGTAAATAAAATAACCGCGTAAGCAATCTGTTTGCATCTGAATAACTCTGTAAATATTTTTATATGATTCTCATATTATAAGCAAGACTTATATTTTTTTTTTTTTTTAGTGTTTTAAACGTGAAACATGTGTGCATCGAGAAGGAGCATTCTATTTGAAGTTAACAATAACGGCTGACAGTTCTTTCAGGGAACCAAGATCACATTTACTTCATTATTGATATATATTATTATATGTTATTCTGCGAACTATTTCGGACGACAAAAAGAACGATTAAATATAACTGAAAATGATTCTTTCTCTCTTTTCCATCGTTACCGATCACCGAATTAAGATCATTGCATTGTAAATCCGTCGTAAAAGAGTTTCCCTCCACGAGTCCAAAGGAATTTTCGATAAAAATAAAATTTATCTCCTTTTTTTGGGGCAATTAAAATTTGAAATTTTCGAAATAAAACGATTTTAAAAATTTTTCGTCAATGGAAGCTCTTGTTGTACAACATAATCTTGGTTTTTGATAATAATTAGTTTGGGCTTAACAAACGCGTTTTACAGCCGCGATTAAACTGCGTTTTTTTTTTTTTTTTGCAGTAAAATATTACTTTCGCCACGAGTACTTTTAATAACATGCGAGTTTGTACAATGCGATCGTCAGGTTTTAAAAAGGCAAAAAAGAAAAAAAATTTTCCGCCCCTTCACGCTAATTTTCGAAATGCGTACGCCTCCTCCTGCAATTGCAACACGTATTTGTGTTTTACAATATTTACATGTTCTAATCGCAGCATAAACACTGTTTGAAAACTAATTCACGAAACGTTGAATATCGCATGAGGATCATTGCTTCGGCGGCCGCCAAATCCTTTCTTATTTCGCGTATCAAACTTGGATCCGGGCACGATTCGCGAGGCCTCCATTCGGCGGAAGATGAATTCAGGGTTCCATACATGAAAATTTTTTCGCCCGCGCCTCCGGACAAGCGGGGAAAATCATCCCCAAACAGTGAAGCGCACATCAGAGGTCCAGACGAGGCTCCGCTCGGGACAGAAGCATATGAGACAGACGGGCTCGCTTACAACGTTAAATAATGAGAGTTGTCATAAAAGATGCATAATGGAAGTGGGAATTTCACGTTTCATTCGGCGGACAAATCAAAATGTCACCTGTGCCATGATAAAACGCACATGTTCACGGGGGCCCAAAATGGCGGAACGCTTTAAATCCAGCGGGTGGGACCCTTTTTCCAGGTCTATTTCGCATTCTCCGTCTAGTCAAGGGAGCTTTTCACTCATCCATGAATGTGAGAAGGCCGACGAAATTTCTTCATGGATCGTTGCCTTCCCTCGTCGAAAGTTTAACCTTCCGACGCGTTTTGGCTGCCCCGCTGCGGAACGCACCCCTCGGGAACCTCGGCCAGATCGCTGACTCTCCTCGGGGGGCCGGAACTCCGTCCGGCAGCGCGGGCAAGCGGCGGGCGAAAGGCGCGGGCAGAAAATCGCAAATGCGAAATCGTTTAAGCACGCGACGTGCCGCGCGACCGCATTTGCGCGGCTTTAACTTTCGTTCGTCGCTCATCCGAAGCGGGAAGAGGGAAAAGTGACGCCAAGCTGCGAGCGAGAGGTTCTCGCCCGGCTTAAGCGCCGGGATTCGAATCCCCGAAGATCGAGAGACGCCGTTTACGAAACCGGGGAACTGCGGTTGCAGCCCGGAGACGTTGCCGTTCTGGATCCACGTTTTGCATCTCTGGATGCGTTTTCAATTCGCGCCGCGGATATCCAAAATTTTCCGGCTCGCGCGAGAGGCTGCGGCTCCCCGGAGGAGAGGTTCCCGGTTCCAGGACGGGGCAAAAATGAACCGAAATAATTTTGCTAACGAGATGCTCGACCAAGCAACAATGAATTTCGAAAAAAGAAAAATATATAATTCGAAATAAATCTGAACCCGATGGCCTTAAAAATAAATAATGGCTAATCATGTGGTATGTTCTATGTATAATATGTAAATCGACAGCGGCTCGCATAAAGCAAGTCATCGTTGATGCGTCGATATAATGCACTTGATACGAGTCTTTCAATAGGACAATTATTATCCAACGGCCCAGATGTAATTATTCATGTTTTTTATTACATTGCGCGTCCGTTTATTGCAGTATTGAGCCAAGTGACAATAGATGAAAAGAACACGTGCTTGGTACGATTGTTTTATTAAATCGTGCAGAAGCGATACAACTCGGGAATTGAGCCGACTGGAAGACGTCGGCGACAGCGGTCGGGTCGGAATTTTGAATTTGATCGCGGGGAGGACCCGGAGGCAGACTCCGAGCTCGCGCGGGGAGGAATCCCCTGCGCGAAGGCTTCCGGGGCGGCATCCCCCCGGAAGGTACTCGCTCGTTCGGCATTAAAAAAAAATGTAAATGCATTCCTCCCTTGGTTCGGGGCGGTGCGGGCGAGCGATCGCCTCCGGGAAAACGGGGCGGAATCGCTTCCGGTCCGCTGGGGCCCGGTTTCCGCCCGGAAGATTCGAGGCATCCGGTCCGAGGTGCAGTCTCTCCGTCCGGAGGGCACCTCCGAAACGGGGGCTTTCGGCTCGGAAGGCAGAAGCGAAATTCCGGCGGCGTCCGCGACCCCCCGAGCGAGGGCCCTCTGCCCGGGCGACGTTTCGAATGCGATTCGGCTCGCAGCGAAATGGGGCAGTTTTAATGATTCCCCGCGGCAGCAAATGATGAAACCCCGGCACAACAATAAGAAAAAATTGACCTTTAGTGGTGAAATATGGAAAGTGTAATCTTCGGCTATGGCGCAGCACCGCGTCCATCTCCATTGATTAGACAGGGAGATGTTGGTTGCGCAACGAATCCCATCATTGCAATTAATTTTTTCTTCTTCTTTCTTCACTTTGTAGCAGGCGCCGAATTTTCTAACCCGTCACTTCCATTTAATTCACACTTCATTTAAATTAATTAATAATTTAGTCGGTTCCAGATGATCGGGAAAAATTAAAACTTCTCTTGCGGCGAAGTTGAAGTCGTGATAATCCGCTTCGGTTTGAGCGGGTTCGCCTCGGAAAGTTTCTTCCGGCGAGGGCCTCCCGGATTTCCGGCAGCCTTTGCCTCCGCCTCCGCGATTCGTGGGCCGCCCTCGCCGGGTTCCGCCCTTCGGTCGCCGTCCGTCAGCGGGACCGAAACGTTAATGCGGCCGAGGAGGGTTCGGTCGGCGGACGTCGCGGGACGAAATCGTCGGGTTCATACGTTAATCCCTCCCTTGTCGCTGCGGGGAATAGGGCGAAAACATTCCGGTTTCTCGGCTTACCGGATCGGAAACTGTTGTCTGCGGCGGTTCGCGGGGACCCCCGTTAGAGGAAGAACGCGCTCCCAAAAATGGGGAAAGACGACAGAAGATAAGGTTTTAATTGAAAATTACTGTAAAGATGCAAGGGGAAATGCATTACGTGATATCCGGAAATAATCGTAAAATTTTATAACTGTGTAAGGATTTGATGTCTGTGCACGTGTAAATATTTAAATGATTTGTTTTGATAAAAAGCATAATAAAATCCTTACATCAGCAAATCCGTGTTTTCTTTTCTTTTTTTTTTTTTCTTTTTTTTTAATTTTATAAATTTCCCCCGGTGACCATATTGACTGATTCTCCGCCGAACCCAACTCGCTGCAGTCTTTAAGGCGAACGAACGGATTTTGGGCATCCTCAGACATCTTAAAACGAATCTTCCATCCTTCGGCGATGACCTAATGTTCCGAATCACTTTTTCGGTGGAGCAAAATACAAGTTGCGATCATCGCTTTTGAAAAACTTTCCTGGTCCTTTTGATCTGCTCCGGGCTTTGATCGCCCTTCGCGATGACTGAATTTTACCCGCGATTTCGGCCCGCGGGCACCTCTCGCGACATGTGAAAAATTCAATCCATTCCCTGAATGGTAACGTAGCTTGTGCTTTAGAAGAATCGACGATTTGAGCGTTCCCAGGTGAAGGATGAAAATTTTTGCAAACGCATGTTGGACGGTATCGAGAAGGGTAGAATTTAATCCGAAGAATGAAGAATGGTGATAATAAAGAACCTAAAACTAATGGTTCAGATCTTGACCCCGGTGGGACCTCGGATTAATAATTTACTTCAGAATAGAGGCTAATGGAGCCCCGACATCAATCTCTGCCAGCCCGGTTCAATTAGATTACATCCCTCTCAACCTGCCTCCTCCTTTCCTATTTTTTTTTTCGTTATTTTGCTATCCATTGTCTCAATCATTAATTACGAGAAGAAGCGTCATTTCATCCCTTAATTCATCTCGGTAACCCAAGCCTCTCCTTGTACATCTTCGTCGAGTTCTTATTTATTTAAACCGTCAACAAATGATATCCATGAACGTGTGTGACTTCTTTTCGTGACCCCTCGAAAGGGGAAATAGTTAAGATCGCTCTAAAAATTTTTCTTCTGGATGTCAAATTCTCCTCCTAATTTTATCCAACGTCTTTTAATATTTCCCTATAAAGTTACGCGTATTAAGTTGAAAGATTATGAAAACCGTTTCTCGTGTCCCTCGACTGACGATCTGCTTCAAGCCCTTGATTTACCTGAAATATTAATATTTTAAATTCATTTCATTAATTGTTCTGTGAGCGAGTGTGCATATACATATACATTATCACTTTTTCTCATTTAAGATACCTTGCTTCACTTGCAACAGATAATTATTTCTAGAACGAGCGTAAAGGTAAAAGTGCCATTTCCTACCCACACATTTCCATATTTGTAATGGGAAAAATTCTGATGGTCGCTCCCTCCCCGTGCATTACCAACTTACCACGGTTTCAATCGCTCCGTGGTATGGCAACTTTCCTTTGTCACCACATACGAAGTGTCTTAGAATGGTAAGATTATAAGCTGACGAAATTAATATCAAGGTAATAAAATTAACGGAGAAATGTGGCGCTTGAGCATTCACTTTGGTAATATCAGGGTATAACTTAAAGTTCTTATTTCGCAAGGTTAAAAGCTCTTACTTGAAAAATAGCAAATCCCTCGGTTTAATTGTTATTCGTAGCCTTTTACATTTTCTGGACTTTGTCTCGTCCCATGATGGATTGGAAGTTAACTTCTTTTTAAGCCGCAGACGTGGATCTTCCAGCATTCTCCGCGGAATCGTGGGATCGGTTCAATTGAGGAATATTTCGCTTTAAAGGCGAAAAAAAAAGAAAAAACATCCTTCGGCAAATAAAAATCCATCAGTATTTTTTCTTTTCAGGTAAATACTATATAAATAATTTCATTAAATGTAACGATATTTAATGTTAGTTCTATCCTTGAACTTAATAAACATCCATTTTGATCCTTGATGATTGTTTGTCGTTGGTGCGGCGCGGCGCAAACTGAAAAATCTGGAGAAAATTCCAGTTTCAAAAAGAAAATCCAATAAAAACTTCCTTTTTATTCGAGATCTTTCAAGACAGTGGCGTCGCATTCTGATGGACCATGAAAATAGAAATCTTTTAGGTATACAAGTAAGAACAGAAAAAGCATAAAGGATTTCTTTCCGTGCTATTTCAAAATTGTATGCTTACAGTAAAGTATGGGAGATAATGGTAGGTCAATCGCGGTTCTGCAACGACAACTTACACGGATTATGTCGAATGTTAAATTGAATTGGGAATCAAATGGTTTTTCTAAAGATACTGGTATGAAATGTTAAAATTTTAATTTACCATTACTATCTTTACATTATAATGGAAAGTTTTTGCTTATACTGAAAACTGTTTTATCTAAGTTATAAAATGACGATCTTTTCAATTGATAATAATCACTTCGGTATTAATTGCAATACATTTTGTATTTCTTTCAGAAATATTTTTACTTAAAAGTTTTATTTCCAATATAAATATAAATTATTTTCTTTTATCCGATCAAACGTGATATATATATATATATAATTTTGAAATTAATGTCTTTTACTGGAGACTTTTTCAATAGCTATTACTTATTATTATCAAAAGATAGAATTCTTACTTTTTGTTAACTAAATTATATAGATTCATTTAATTTCTATATTTTTAAATGTATGTAAGATTAAAATATTTCAGAGTTTTAAATCACAAATAATTTATCAAAATGTTAAAATCTAATTATTCTTGTAAATGGAATTTATTATACATTTTATAAGTTTCGATAGACAATTTAAGTTAAAACGCGTATAGTGCAACTTTGAAACGTGATAAATGGATTTTATGATTCAATATATGGAAAATATTATATCAATCGAAAGCAAGCAATATTTCTTCAAATGACAGGGCATTTATTATAATGCCAAAAATATTATGTAAAAAATGCCAAAAATTATGTATTGTAAAGTGTATTCATGTAAAATTCAATATCAGAAAACTGTTAAACCTTTCATTGCTATTTTTATGTTAAAACAGATTATAATCTCTTGATTTAAAATATATTAAATATATCTATTCGATAGATTCATAATGTATGTATGCGAGACGTACATAACGCCACTGGAAAGATATTCAATATTTTTTTATGTATTTGCTTGGGAAAAAAATATCTAAACTTTTAAGGGAAACTTTATTTGTAAACATTTTCCTCCGAATAAATTGGATATCACAGAGTACAAATTACACAAAGGAAAAGCGGGAAAAGAATTTTCCGACTTATTCAATAATATGTATGTGTAACACATGTTTTCATGTAGTTCCACGGAAGCCAACAAAAAACTGTATTTATTTATCGAATTTGTTATATTTCATGCAAGAGGCTTTCTTTTTAAAACTATATTTGTATGGAAAATAGTTTATTTCGAACTCTTTTATATTTTTTTAAGTACTTATAATCTTTGGAATAAATTAATAAGGAGTTTGGTGTAAATTGTAAAAATACCTCTGATGTTGCAAATCAATCGTTCTCTTTCTTTTCAATTTAATTGCTTACTTATCAAAACATTTGTTTTTAAATATTGAATGATATTTTAATTTTAATTTAAAATCTTATATTATTTCTTTTTATAATTAGTGTCATCTTTTTAAAAATATACAATTAATATTGACTGTAAAAATATTTTCTTTCTTGTTTAAGAATTCTAATGCTTCTTTCGAACCGTAACAAAATTCGAAGATTATTCACATATAACATTAATATTTCTTATATAATTTAATTCTTAATGCATAAATAAATTGTTTAAAAACCATTGGAACGTACAAACTTCTTTTACATTTTATTTACTTTTTTTTCATGACATTCGACGTTATTAACAGGATACATAAATTGTCACCTAAACATTTATAAATAAACAAAAAGTCACCTACAATGTATCAATAACCTGTCACCCATACATGTATAAATAAACAAAAAGTAATTTATTTGTTTAATTGACTTGATATTCGTATAAATTTTCTGCTTTGTACAATGTAACGTGTATAAAGTGCAAGATATATTCTCACTGACTCGTTTTACACAAGTTTTCAACAAGTTTAGTAATGCAATCAACAGTCAACATTTTCATTTTTCGAAATGGTAGTTAAAGAGAGGTAAAAGGATTTTGGGTGGCTTTCAGTCAAAATCAAGATGAACATTATTTAAAATTTATGTTGCTCTCTCCTATCTTTTCATTTTATCACATATGAATATGATACTGCACTGGAACATGACCGTCCAAATTGTGCATTCTGGGTTATGAATAATAATGAGGGAGATCAAAAGTTATCCGTCATCTCTCATTTTCAACTGAACTGCAAATTAAAATAAAAAAATCATGAAAAATTTTTGGTTTAAGCTGGAATTGACCGTAAAGGAGGCGGCAAACACCCAAAAGAAAACCTTTCGCTTACGCTGTGAAAATGCTTTTCACGCTGCACATATAGGCGGGAAAATTTATCAAGAAGCGATGATTTATATGGGTTTTGACCGTTTCCTTTTATTTTCATTGGTCACTTAAATTAGATACAAGGTTTCAAGATCTGACGCAACGGATATTTTACATATTCAATAATTTGAGGTAAAAGCTTTATAAAAATCACAAAATTAAAATCAGGATGATTCATGATTGTGTTAAATCGCAAGATAATTAAACTTTATGTGTATAAGCCTTAAATATGTGCAACGATTATAAAATGAAATCTTACAAGTTGCGATAGATAAAATAAGATTTTATCTATCGTTTACATATTTATACTTACAGAAAAAGATGGAAAACATACATTTGTTTATAATCAATTAGTTCTTATCGACTGTGGTATCACATTCAAAAATATCTTTTACCGATGTCATGTTATTAAACGATTAGGTAGTTAAAATCTACTGTTTGCCAGTAATTTTTAAAAAATTATTACTATTAAATTCAAAAGTAGTGAAGACCTTTGATACTTATAAAACCATAACTATAATATATTTTTTAACCATGGGGAACAGAGTAGATCGGAAAATCCAAACTTAAAAAAAAACCTGTATGATTAAAATAAGCTCAGCATTTTGGCAAAGCTCCTCGTTAATTTTTGTCAAAAACTATTATCTGTGTAAAGCCATTATATTATAAATATACGCGGAAGTTTAACATCGCCTAGTTCTTCGACTCGTATTTTAAATAATTGTATTGAAGCAGTAGATTCATCGAAATTACATTCATTCTTGACAGTAGTTTGAACGAAACAATTCTGAACATTTTTTTTGGTCAAGAGAGAAACAGCAATTTTGGGTTGTTAGAGGCTTTTTACCGGAATACTAAACATTTAGCGCGATTAAGTTTAAATGTGCCGATTGTTTTCGTTTTTAGAATCTTTGAATGTATTTTTTTTTTTAAAATTGCCATCACTCTTGATATACAATTCGTTCATTATATATATTAAAAAACCTTGTGAAATCATAAGATTCGAACGAAGGGAATGTCTGAAAATAATATTGCTTCATTCAATTTAAGATACGCGGTACAATTTCCTTGATCACTAAGCACTGGTCGAAGCTTGTCAATTTGCGTATCGTTCCTCACTTCTTACGATCCGTTTCATAAGTTGGAATTTTTCGTCGTCCAATTTCCCTCCAGCTCCAGAAAGGAATTCACGGTCAGGAGAAGCCGAAAGGCTCCTTTGGCGCTGGCATTTACCGTATTCTTCTGGAATATTAAGTGAACAGATTTTCCCGGGCCCAAGAGCGGCGCATCCTCATTATAAATATTCAGCAATCTTACCCATCAACCACAAGAATTTAATCTTCTAGATAACTGAGAGGCCCGTGGGAACCAGCTCCACAACATTCGCCCATAAGCTAACAATGCTCTAATTATTTTACGTCGTAAATTATATTTTAAGATAAATATGTTAAATTTTCATAACTTTATGTAAATTATTTCTTGTTCTCGTTTCAGAAGAAAAAAAAAATCTTCAAAATAAAATCTTAAGTGGTAACCATCCTTTGTGAAGAGGAGTTATGTTTTTTTTAACTGGGTCAGAGATGTGACGAGCTGCCTTTTCGGCTTGTGTAAATGCACTTCGACGAGCTGTCAAGGGTCACGCTGGGGGTTAGTGCTAAGCCTGAACTCTGTTGTCGGAGAATTTTGAGGAAAAAGATATTGACTAAATAAATCCGGAATTATTCGAAAAGGTTATTTGGAGAGACCTCTCCGGCAAGATGTTGTTGCAGCCTCGCGTCGAAATATTCAACTCCTGTGTCCGGGGATAGTGGATCCGCGAGCTTACACGGTTTACATTTGTTGTTACAATTTGATTCATTATGTCGTTTAAGAAAATGAAAATGAGATTTGGCCTGGTGTTGACACATGTAAATCCAATCCAAATCGGTCACTTTGAACGCCGCAATTTGTGCAGCACTCCAGCAGCAAAATTTTTCACAAAATCGCAGTAAACCCATGCAGCGCACCATCTGCGGAACATTTTACGGTTAGATGGAAGAATCAAAAATTACCTCGTGTTCGGATAATTAAATTCCTGTTTATTGAAGTTAAGAAAACGTAATTTGATGCAAAATTATTTTGAATTATTCGTTAAGTTTTCAAGCTTTTGTTTTTGGGAGTAGCATTATTAAACTTCGGTTAGTTGCGAAATATTCGTTAATCGCAGATTCAACAGTCGATCAAATACGAGTTACGCCTTTTACGAAGTTAAAATGAAAATATGTTACATTTAGTTAACATTGCATAAATATGCCGTTTTTAATTGAGCGTTAATAACGCGTTATTTAAGTGTGTTGTAAATTATAAATATTAAGGGTGATAAGCGTCACAAAAATGTTTGGTAAGCCCTGGATATACGATAAACTCTCAAGAAGCACATATTAATCCTTTGTTGTCCTTTATGCTACCGGAATTACATTTTTCAGGTAGACGTTGTTTACTAAGCGGGATTAGCTTATTTTACACCCGAGCCGTTTATTCAGTACATGCCTCGCGATGATTAGGTTGCTCCGGGATACCGGTTGCCTTACCGTGGCGGCAGCGTAGGCAGGAGAAGCATTCGGACGAAGGAGTTGCCATTGTTCGCTTGAGTCGCCATATGAGCCCATTGATTTATGATACTTGATACTCATGAACGAGAGTTACGCCATGAATCGGCAGAAAATTATGCTCTTTCTACCTTTAAATTGCTGGCGACAGTTCCTAATGACTGGAAAATATCTCGACGAATGATAAAGGTAATCGTCTTTATGGCACTATCAATCTTCATAATTCTAATTACATAAAACCTTACTGCCCACACTGAGAGTATTTACCATCGAAGCAATCAAATGGTTTACGATGAAAGGAATATAAAAAAACTGCATTTTTTTGTTATTTTTGTTTAAAGGCAAATAACCTTTCAGCAAGCTGGCGAGAATGGCCTTCTCTGTGAGTAAGTACACCGAAAAGTGTGCTGCAAATGCTGCTGAAAGTTACGGAAATGAATTAAAAAACGGCATTTTCGTACAGTATTCAATTGTAACTCAGCTCTGGTTGAAACTAGAATGAAAAATTGATTTCCAGTCTGTGAAACATCTAAAAATTTGTTTATAGTAGTATTTTTTTGTAATTGTAAAATTCTATTTAGCACTGATGAAATCAAAAAACACTTTTATCCGGAGGTTTGACAAACGGTCAAAACCAGTTATATGTAGTCGTAGGTCATTATATTTACTTCGGTACATTAAAATGTCTCCCTGAGGGGACTGCATCTTAAATGGAGCCTGCTGTTTATTGCAGCTTTTATCATTTACAGTGAAGCCTAGATCAAATATTCGGATACATAAAATACTGTAAACCAAATTCTTCATTTCGTTTTACAACTTGATAAAATTTAATTTTTCATTTGAAATTTAATAATTTCGAATAAAAATAATTATAAAAATTGAAACAATTCATAAATATAATTTTAGTAAACTCAAACGGAAATCCAAATAAATACAAAGTTTTGTGGCATATCAAAAGGAGCAGATTTTGAAAAATATTCTTCTTTATGCAAAAGTCATGGATCTCCTCGCTCGGTAGAGACAAGCATTAGAATAAGTTGCATTGATATATCCTTTAAATTAATATTTGATTATGTATATTTTTTTAAATACACACTTTTTTACAAGTAAAAAATATCTATGTGTAAAATGTAAAAATCACCCGCGCTACTTTAGACTTGGTTTTATTCAACTGTAAAATCCAGAAATCGGCATAATAATATCATTTTCCATTTTAAGGAACTGTTATTTATTAGTAGTCCGAATCTCACATGGATTATATTGGTTTGAAGGCTTTTACGGGCTTCTGCAATTCGGTATGTTAGGACGAAAGGTGATTAAGGACAGAAAGGTTGTAACCTAACGGATTTTCGAGTACAACTACTTCATTATAAAAGCAGAATTATAAATCATGCTCTTGACGCTTGCTAATCCTCTGGTTAATTTTCTTCCTCAAATTAACATTCATTAATTGCTTTCGGTTAATCACTTTTTCTTAATTTTTTAATTTTTTTCTTTAATGAAACGATGAATAATTTTCTTTTATATTATGCCAGAAACAATAGATGTCATATGTGATGGTTGCGTATTAATAATATATTCATATGACATTTTGTAATTGAAGAAAAAACGACATTGACATTTCTTTTGTGGCCTAAGTTTGAGCATAGATAAAAAAAGGCTTTTAGATGAGCACAGTTTATTTTATGTGTAGGTAGGTAGTATCATGTAATACATTTATATTATGTATTTGTAATATGTGTAGACAAATTTTGCAGACGTATCAGACAATGACAGGAAAATCGATTTTTTCAAAACGAGCAGCACACCCTTACTTTACCTTAACAATTGTGTATTGTGTATGCTACATTGTAGGATCTAAATGCTTATCGAATATTCAAAAATTTCCTTTTAAACCATGTGATATTACATCGAATAAACTGCTTTATGTATATGATTTTGTTAAAAAGTGAAGAATTATAAGACACTCAAATTACATGCCGGTTTAAAAAATTTCTTCGATTGCAGCAAAAAATAATTTTCATCATTTAAAAAGTGACTCACCTTCGCTTTTATAAATAACTTTCTACAGAACGAAATCTCATTCACTTTTCAATGATTTTACAATTAATTTATAATAGATTGAATATTAAAAGCATATTATATAATGTAAAACTACTTTTTTACATATGATACTATTAATTAAAAATTTATGATCCTTGTTTTAAATTATTTAAGCTCTCCTGAACTTGGCAAATAGCTCAGGAAAAATATAAACATTAATTCATATTACTTGCAATTAGTGTGATTATTTTATATAGTACATAACTTCCATCGACGAAGTATTAATTTCGTTTTAACTTTATGGATAAAATTTAAAATTTTTCGAAAGCAATTCAATAGAAAAATTATTTTTCCAGTTCCTATAGTTACAGACAATAATTGATTTTTTTTTAATTAAATCGGGGAGAGGAACAATTACATATTGAAAACTTTAAAATTTGAAATGTTTTCTTTAGCGGTAAGATAATATGCATCAAGGTTAGACATCAATGTATGCACTTTGGACGCCAGGACAATCTGGAATACGTTGATCTCTGGGGAAAAACTACAGGAAATTGAAGAAGAAGGGATGTACAAGTAAAGAAAATCTTCGAAGGGATGAAGCCCCTGTTGAATTTGGAAGGGATTCGAAAAAATACGCTCAATGATGCGGCAAACGAAAGAGACGTAAACCTTATGCTAGGTACATATTATCAACAGCATTCGAAGATAATCAAAATTTTTAGTTTCACCATCAAACACTGCCTTGCAACGAATGACTACCATAGGAGGAAGTCCTTAAATTTCACATCAGCTTCGCATATAAACGACACAAAGGAAGGAATTTTTTTGATATATGTTCTCCGGGTGCGTGTGACGTAAATCAAATTCAAAAAGGCTCGGAGAAGAAAAGCGCAAGGGAAAAAGGCAAATTCGAAACGGAGAATTCCACAATTTGAAAGGATGGGTTCACCTTTTTTGAAAGGTTTTCCTTTCTTTTCGAAATATTCGCTCTTTATTCACTTTCTGAAGGAACTGCGCGCTGCATACGTGAGTGCATATATGGCAATAGTCACTGTTTTTCAAAAGAATAAAACGATTTTCATGTTTCCTGCTGATTTCGTTATACATTGTGAATACTAATCAGTTGTTGCTGCGACATAAAATTTTTAAATTCGATACAAGTTGAGCCCCAGAAGAATGCGACGGAAATTTGAAATCAAATACAAACGCAAGGAAGTGTTGTCTTATTTGTATCATGTCAGAAGGGATTTCCACATCGATTTTTTAAACTATAAGATTCAGCAATCCCAAAGTAAATATTAGTTGCATTTGCAGATTTTGATTCTTATTTCCTTTAATTCCGATTAAGGAATTTTTTTATTTTATGTTTATTCATGCGAGAACAGAAATAAAGAATAATAATAAATAAAATAACATAATATTCTATATGGCAAACAAGTACATGCACATGGCAGATCAAAGTTTTGCTGTTAAATTGTAGTCTTACAGCATCCGTTTTGAAACGGAATTTATTCGAACTTGTTCGCATGGTTCCTCAGCTTCGTCCTAAGTTTTTATACTTTTCCTTTTTATTTGGCAGAATTTGTAACATAAGAAAAAGTCTTGAGTAAACAAATGCAGGAAAACATGTACAAAAGCTTGCCGAAAAACTTCATGGGATTGAAAATTCTGAGCATCGGTTGAAATTTGAAATGGGCACGAAATAAAACCTGAATCGGTGTTTTAGTGAAAATTACTTGTCAGGATGGCTTAGTTGAAAAGGACAAAATTGAAAGATCCAAT
>JAOWBB010000005.1:4134607-4152485 GCA_028565995.1 Ricinus marginatus
AAACCTGAATCGGTGTTTTAGTGAAAATTACTTGTCAGGATGGCTTAGTTGAAAAGGACAAAATTGAAAGATCCAATATCCAATCCTGAGTCGTAAAAATCGTTGCTTGCATTGCTGTTCCCAAGCTGTGGAAGCCGTATAACTTCCCTCCAAAAGGGCATTCATTCATCCATTGTAAACTTTGGTATATTTATATTTTGAGAATTAATGAATTTCAACAAGAAGAATCGGTTGACCTGGAAGGTGAGGTATATTCGGACACGATTAAAGATAACCATCTTTACGATATGTACAGCATTTCCTTCGGGAACCGACTACAGGTGTGGCTGGCTGTCTTTGTGAATTGTGACTTTGCATTTTTATAAAACAGAATAACTCTCATATCGCATTGCTTAACACGGAGGGCAAAAATACAGGCTTAAATCAAAATACCTGACATCATTTTCTTCAACTGCGGTCCAAAAAGTGTCAAAAACGGCCGAAAAAAATGTTTTTACAACCAATAATCAAAACTTCTCATAAAAAAGTGACCAGTTTTGGTTGCGGGTAGCAATGGTTCATTGGAACAACATAAAGTTCCATAGAGTTTTTTTTATACCTAGAACGTCTACTTTTGAGTACTAGTTTAAGTAGTTTTTTACAGTAATTCGAGGGTGATGTACCGAAAATCTTAAGATTAAAGTAATTTATTTAATAAATAGTTCGTCTTTTACTCAGGTTTAACGAGTTTACTAAAATTTTGTTATTGGTGAAACCAGTAAACCACTGTTACCGGTTACATAGTGTACTCTTTCATACTATAATTTATTCGTATAATCGAACTTTTTTGAAATAAAAATAAATCTATTTTATTTTAAAATATAAGTCCCGAAAGAAGAGGTAGAGGGGTAAATGATTTTAAGTTTAGATTTTGTTTATTTTTACGTGTTTTGTAAAAATGTACATTTTTATAAGGTACTCATTTTATAGGTGAATGTGACATGAGATAATGAGCCTTTCAAGGTTTCTTTTAGAACCCTTTGATCTGTACCACATTATATAAGTTTCCTTCACATAGCTTTTTCAAACTATTTTTTATTCACTAAATGATTTTATACCGGTTTAGTGTGATAAATATGAAAATATTTTACAGCGTGCAATTTTTTTTACTATTATGTCTAAAAAATATTTGGTCATTGCCCATGTTCGAGTAATAAATTCATAAACTGGACATATTTTCTTTTAGTATTTGTGGAGAGTTACGAAGAAAGCAAATAGCCACTTAGCGTTGCAATGAAAATGAGCATTTTATTCTACAGCTTTTAGTACGTTTACGTAACTGAGTTTTTTTTTATATGAAATCATTCATCATTCATATTCTGCTATTTTTACTATTAATATAGTCCCAATTACTAAATATGTACCGCACATGTATATAAAATATCTTTTCGTGCTTTTTTTTTTTAAAAAAGAAGCTTAATTCTGAGATGTTTTAACCGCCGAAAAAAAAACATACATGTATTTAGTTATAGGATAACATTTTTTTATTTGTTAATATTTGTTTGTTTAGTTCTAAATTTGGAAACAATACTCATCTTTTCAAATGCTGATGTTTGTTAAGCAAAGGTATCGAAGTCATTCGAACAGAAATAAAAAGACCGGTCACATCTTGAAGAGTTATATTTTTGAAATGATTAAGCAATAGTTTATAAGTGACATTAATTTTAAAATTTTAAAGCTGGTTTCAAAAGCTCTGAAGTCCTAGCGAGCGACTGAAAGAAATTTTATTATTATTGTTACAACACTATATCGCCTTTTAAATTTTTTATGGTAAAGGGTAGTTTTTTGTAATATTCAAAAAGATCCCTCCTAATAAAAGGTTATTCCTTATGCGAAACTTTGCCCCGTCTGTCACCTCTTAAGGTTCCGTCCTATTTTTTTTTTTCAACCGGTTTTCCCTGCCCAATGACGGAACTTTACTGAAATTTCATTCCGGTCTCCCTTTTCGGAGCCGTGGGGGGAGGGGGAGGGGGAGGAGGACTCGAACCCGATCGCAAGTCGGATGTACCTAAAATATCAGCAATCGATGCAAGTAAATTCGCAACGTGTCTAAATTGGACGGAAAAATTTTTATTGGTATAAATTTGGAGACGAGGATTGCAGTAATTGGGCGCGGGGTGGGCCAGGAAAAGAGGATGCTAGGTAAATTTTTCGACAGTTGTCAGCCCGGAACCCTCGTGTAAATAGAAAATCTTCATTGAGGGAAGAACACGCGGGCCGGCACCCCAACGGTCCGCATTAGTTCATTGTTGAATCAATCGGCGGACCGGGACAAGTGCGATCTCGGGGACTGATTTGCATACATTGATGACCAACCATTCTCACGGTATCGGAATTATTCATAATCATATAAATTGCGTATCTGAATAGGAAAAGGTTGCTGTCAACCGACCGTGACCGATTTTTTGACCATCTCCAATACCGATATTCTTTCGTTATTCATAGTTATTGGGTATTGGTATTAACGGTTTTATGTGTAGGGTCATATGAATATGTTGAATACATTAGGCTGTTTTCCCTTCTTTTTGTATGGCCAGACGATATTATTTTAGTAATCCGGAACCAGAATATTCAAAACTTCACAAATTTTGTAGGCATATAATTTATGAGGTTCGTGGGAATGCAGACCCTCGCTGATCATCTATAATATTTTATGTGATTAAATGTGTTTGGCTTCAAAAATTATAGTTCATGAATTTTTCTGTCCGCGTCGATGTTCGGTCTGCCATCTTCGGTCTTGAGGATCCGAGATAACGAATACTTTATAAATGAAAAGTAAAATTAGCGATTGCATATAATTAAAAAAAAAAAAAATTGCATTGTATTCATTTACAAGTACAAATATAAACTAACATTATCAGGGACAAACATGTTGCATACCTTATTTGTATATGAATTTGGCACGTATTTGTTTAAGGAGTATATTAATCAGTGGAAAACTTAGTTCTTCGGAAGGGGAATAAATTAATTTATTAAGAAAACTAAGAGTGGCTAATGAATTATTAACAATGAACATTCCTCACAAATTAACATAGTCGTATATTATTAGGCTGGGTTTTTTACATTGTGTATTTGTTTTTTAATGAAATATATTGGTAATTAGGCATGACACAATAAAAAATATGTATCGCTTAAGACGTAAAAATGATTGTAAGATGAATGTGGCCTGGTCCCGGTACAGTTTTGTAATTATCTCCAGTGCAAATGAAATTCGTAAATGGACTACCTAATTCAGTTAAAGTTCATATTTGTAAATTTACTTAAAAAACGCGGTAATAGTCACTGGTTGAGTTTTTTTTATTACTCTCCATCAGTTGCATTTCGTTTGATATAAATTGACCAATAATATTTTTTATAGCCCGGAGCTTGGAACCGCGGCAACTGATAGATAGCAAAAACCAGTTTTAAAAGAGTCTTCCTGGTTTCCGATCTTAGCTTTGAAAATAATGTAAATTTGTTATTCTTTCCTAGCAGTGAGCATTAACACGAGAATATTATATAAAATTTACTTATATAACCTAAAAAGCAATTTATTCCGTTATTAGTTAATTTCGAATTCATTTCCTCAGTGATAAGGTCAGGTAAAACTTTATAAATGTATAACCATCGTGAGGAAATATAATTTTACTTATATGCAACATCTGAAAACTAGTTTTTACGGAATATTTATCCTAGTTGAGACAAAAGAAATCGCAATTTTGCGCATTGGATTTTGATTAACGTGCCGCATTTGATGGTTAATGCAGATGTTGGCGCAAATTCGCTCATGTTATTCCTTTCGAGTTAAAGAGCGGCCTCTTTCAGAATTGTGAAAAATGCAATTGATGTCAAACATTATAATTCGCGGTGCAGTAGGAAAAAAAAAAAATATCTTTCAAAAATTTATAATGTATTAGAAAACAACATTTACTTTTTACAACAATTTCGTCGTAGTTGCAAACGTTTATGTTATCTCCTTTTTTTCCCCCTTATGCAGATTCTATTCGATTCAGATATTTTGAAATAATTCACCAAATGTGAATGTAAAAGGAAACAGCATTTAACACATTACTGGAATACGTACACTCGAACGTGAATCATTTATGGATCTTTATTTTTTTTTTTTTACAAAAAATACGTGGCGCAAATGAAATTCAAATAAAATTTAAAGTTTCCAACGCAAAGGAAATTTTTCATTCAAAAATTTTGAAATCTCTTTTATTATTTAATACCTAAACTTTGATGTGCGGCAAAAAGTTATATACATTTTTTTTCTTTTTTTTAAATTTGAATATTACAGAATGAAAAAGCTAAGGTATTGTTCTCTTTTTTCAGGCCAGAGTCGCTTGTGATATTTCGGGATAAAGCTAATTTCCTTTTTATATTTATCTTTCAAAGTGCACACCGTGGAAAGCTAAAGTTTCCTCCGAGGTGCGCGGTCGCAGTCGCGGAAAGCGCGAGGTATTTGGGAGTATAAAAGAATTTGGTCTGTAATTTAGACATTAACGGCAATAGTCGATATGCGCACGCTCATTGTTCACAATTGGTCCGAAAACTGGGATGACGTCATTAATAATAAGTTAGGTTAGACTTTTTTCTTTTTTTTTTTTTTTTCCCCATCTTATTCGTCTATTTGGGTCCATTATGCCATTGTTCAGAAAATTACACCGAAAATGAACGACGTTCGGAGCCCGAACATTCCGAGGCTTCCAAATATCAATACGGAATACTTGTTCAGACAATTAATGACCTCTTTTTATGGTGATTGGCTGATCATTTTCATTGACGGCAAATTGATTGCTAATTGTCGTGCGCGATTGGAAAAGATGAATTTGCGCATCGGGCGTCGAACAAGATGCATGCGAGCTCCTCGGCTACCTACGCCCTCGATTGCCTTCCATTTCGGCCGAACAATGAGCGAGGAGACACTTCGAGGGGCGATCGGCTTCGGCGGGGAACCGCGAACACGTCTCGTGCGGCTAAAAAAGTCCAACTTGCCATCCATGAATAGGTTTCTTTTTTTTTTTTTTTTTTTTTTTTTCGTGCATTAGACAGATAATATGAAGACATTCACGAAGACGAAAATAGATATTTAATTTAAATAATTAACATTTAATGTCGTGAAATCAATTGAAAAACTCAATTGATGGATTCATTGTCTGGGCCGTGAAGAAGCGATCGTGGCGGAACGATACCATTTGCTCATTATTAAACATTGGAACTTAAGCGCGTTCTTAGAGTTTGACTTTCGGGGGTTAGTTTCAAATGCGAAATTCACTTTGTCGGCCGATGGCTGTTCGCCTACGATTGCCATCCCGAAGCAAAGTATTTTGCCTCATTCGTTATCGTTTTACTTGTGCCGCGTGAATCTTTCCTTCTTAACATCGTACCCGAAAGGCGTAATGTCGGGGGACATTAACGTTTCTCGTTGAAATAAAATCTTTTCCAAGTTTTGCAAGCCGGCATTAGTCCGAAGTCGAATCCTCCAGGCAGAAACAACCCTACTGACCCATTTTTAAACCGTACAATCCAATATCCTAAAGTACTGTCGAGCCGCTCGTGACCTTTTGCTCTTACCAAGTTTTAAAAAAAAAAAAAAAACTTGAAATGAATTAATAAACCAACATGAGCGGGTCATCCGGAGGTATTCTTGAACACAAAATTTTGGAAGATCATAAATATTCATCAAAGAAAAAAAAAAAAATAATAATAATAAAACCAGAAACGAGTGACCCATATAGTTTCTCAAGGATGATACCGCCATTCTGCAATTTAAATATTAAAGTTGTCAGTTATCTATAAGTTCCTTGCCGTAAATATAAACCAGTTGCCCCGAACAAGGTGGAAAACAATAAGTTGTCGGTCTAATTCCAGCCCGAATTAGGTTGGCATCATCTTCGCGGACTTGTTCTGACGGGTTCTGCCCGGGGAACGAAACTGCTCGTTTTGTTATTCCCCAATCATCGTAATGATACTGAAAAATTGAATTTTAAATTAATACTAAAAATTATTACATTACAAGCATCCGCGTTCGACCTTTTGCATCTTCGGTTTCGACCGGACCCGCACGTTTTATAGCAGGAACGAAAACTTGAATCCTCCGTGGGCAACGTAAAATAATTTTCTAGTTCTCTTCCCCGCGGGGCATGCGGAGAACAAATCCGTGGCTCCTCTCTTAAACGAATCCGTCGAAGGGACACGGAAACCCGATTTCTCTGCATCGATGTCAAATGGTAAATTTGCTGCTGGGAAAATGCTTTTTTTATTCATCCCGGAGCGGTTTGGACGATTTTTTTTAATTTCGCCACCTTACACTGATGCAAAAAAAGGAAGAAAAAAAAAAAAAGAAATGTGATCGCCGTAGATAATTAGAAAAATTTATTTATAGCGATAAAATAAGGTGCCACCCTGAAAATTCACATGAGCCGTTGCTAAAGCAGATTTCATGCTGAACAGTCCAAAATACTTGCATGATATACGAACCATAAATATGAGGGAAGAACGAGGCAGACGCATTTTGCTGAAGTTATGAATAGGTTTGAAGTGACCATGGAGGACTCGGAATGAAACTAGAAAAGGGTATCCCGGTAATGGTCAGTTCTGAATGGTTTTTTTTTCGTATTTTATTGCTTTTTATTTAGGGTAAAGAGTGCTCTGCGACTGAAGTTATATGGATTCTGCCCTAAAAGTTTATTTCAAAACCCTTTTTTTCTTCCGAATAATTTATTATTTCCTTCAGACGAGGCGTAAATGACGAACGAAATCACTTTCCAAAACGACTGGCTTAATTTTCTTACAAGCTCGTCTACTCTTTGTCTCGGGATAAAAACCACGGATGAAGGCGACATTTGTCCTCCGAGACCCGCGGGGGATCGTTATTTCGCCCCTAAGTGCTTCGGTGCTTGGGTTGCTTCTTTGGGGCGCCCCGCACGTCGGCAGACCGAGCAAATTCGGTCAAAGTTCCTGCTGCTCCGGGATGAGCGACGTGTTGCATCGCAGCCGACCCTCTCGGCGCGGCGCGGCACGCAAAACTCTGCCCCGCTGGTGAAAATATACACGAAAAAATGTGAATCGCTCGCTGCGAAACTCGAACACTTCACTTACTTAATCGCGAGGCGTAAAAATAAATAGTTATTTAATAAAATTTAACATTATAATACCATGTGTTAGTTTGGGTGCGTATGCAGGTTTATTTGACGGGTCACGGTTCACGTGCAATCAAATATTACTTGTCTCTTTATCACTCGTAAAATTTTCATTATCCTTAATACCGATCGCGGTCTTAAAATTGAGGTTTGAATGAATTTCTTTTCATTCACGATGTCCTATCAGGTTGCAAGGAGCAAACTGTTTGATAGAATAAATTCTCGCTTTCGTTGATTTGCTTTATGTTTAAATTCGCTGTCCACATTTAGCGGATTTTTCTTTTCTTTTGCCTTTTTGTTACGTTCTCTTTTTAAACGGGCAAAAATTTCTTAACCGCGATGACGGTAACCTAACCCGAAGCAATAATGTTTCCGTGCGCCGCATATCACACAGGTTGGCCCCGCAGCGTTTTGGCTTCCGGACAGCAGAAACAGCAATTCCAAATACGAAGCGTATTTGGATTAATCTAAACGAAAATATAAAGCAGAATGAAATTTACCCCACTTAGCAGGGTTCATCAGATGGGAAATTATTTTTAGGTGCCTTTAAATGACTTGATCACCTACACTGGAATATGCTCACTGAAAACGGCACGTTATGTACAATAATCTGCCGCAGATCTCCACGCGATACCGAATTATTAAAAAAAATTTTACTTCGTACCCTGATTGAACGTTAACCGGTGATAAATGACCAGGTATGTTCCTATCGATAAACCTGTTTTCTAATTTATCCGCGCAAGTGTCGTCGGATAAGTCAGCGGATGATGGATGAGGTGATGTTCCAAGCGCCATTTTAATGATATCAGTAATATCTCTCGCACAGCCAAAGCACGTCATTAATGAAAAATGGTATGAAAATAATATAAAGAAATCTCAACTGCTTTCACTGCTAATTATCACGTGGAGGAAGATAAATGGAGCAATTTTAAATTAAACCAGTTTTTTTTTTCTTTTTATTAAAATCAAAAGTAAGATGCGAATATTAAGCAGAAATGGATTTTTTAGCAACTGCGAAATCAGCGATTTGCGGCAAAGGTCTCAGACTCCCATTCGGTGCCGACGAAGCGGTTTCGCATAATGTTAATTCGGTGTTTTTATGCAAATAACTTCGCAAGGAGAGGCGGAACTCGAACCCGTCCGCACGCGGGGTGGATCACTGCAACCGCGAACCAGTGTCGCCGTCGCACCCTTTGCTGCGGGTGCACAATAAAAATTTTTGCTCGCCCCTTCGTCGATCTGGAACTGAGTTTGGAGCTTCGGTCAGCGCGGAAGAAGGACGATTGTGGAATTTTGGAATTCCGGCAAGCGCCTCGGATGGAACCCACGAAGGAAGGAGGATGCAGAATGTCCGAAGTGTCAATCCTCTGCTTTCAAACGCGGAATATGACGGATGGGAGAGGAGCGGGAAGATTATTCGTTTCTCACAAAGGAGAAGCGAAAAATCTTTTATTCTGCAACCTCAATGTGTTAAAAAAATTTTTTCGAACTCCGTTCCCGACCCGAAGCGATACATCACAAACAAGGAGGACAATGGAAGTGATTGACGTGGTCAAAGATGCCAATCTGGCTCTGCAGAATTATGAACTGGCACAATTCCGGGATTATTCATGCAGAAAGGTAAAATGGTATTAAGTGGAAGGAGATGTTTAGGGATGCCGACGGATAAAGGTGCTGCTCCGGCACCAAAGACTGGTTTGTCGGTCGATCCATCCGCGGGCGCAATACGCGACAGCGTGCCCGAACCGCGACGGGTTTTGCTGTCGCTCGCATCCCGGGGTCCGGCATCGCAAAATCCGCTTTTCCGCGGCCGGATGTGGGAAATGGGGCACGGATCCGCGGCAGGCTTCGGAAAAATTCAAATTTCGGATGTTGCCAATTCCATGATTGAGGTAAAAAAGGCGGCTACTCAAGCGGTGCGGGAATAAAGAAATTCTTACGGCGCCCTCGGCCGTCATTTTTCTTCTCTTATTTATTTTGCCTTCTGTCGTCCGCTAAATTTTTCCTTCGGGGTTTTGCATAATCCATTTCGGTGCGAAAATGACGTTTAAAATATTTCACTTCCCTTCGCGGGAGCCGGGAAATTTTCAAAAATTTTAATTTCCACGAGATAAATTTTCGCGGGCAAACATTTTAATGCTCGCACCCCGAAACAGGTTTTTTTGTTTACCCTGAGCATTACGGCAGACGATTTGGTTTAATTTTTTGAATCTCGCCTTTCGGTAAGGGCCCGGCCTTTGCAAGCGCTTCCCTCGTCACCCTCGAAGGCGTCTGCCGATGCTCGTGCTGCTGCCTTCGCCTCGGACCTGCAGCACCGCTCGCTGGGCGCTCAGCTGCGGAACGTTTTCCTCGACGGAATATCGCCCGCTTGCCCCACGGCAGGGATGCCATTCGAAACTGTGCCCGAAACGGACTCGAAATCGAAGTTTAACCCTTTACCTCGTGTAAATATTTATTGTTCCCTGTACAGACCCAAATGTAGATCTTCCTGTCACCAGGTGTGTTAAATTCCACTCTTGCTGCTTTCGGTTCGGAACCAGGTGCAGCAAATATCTATTTTATTAGATTACCATAATTTATTTCTTTACTTCATAATTCCTTCCTTTCCAACGTGAAATAACCTCGCGACGGTGCAATACCCACCGCGTTCCGAGGAGCGAAAAGCTCTTCGCGAGGGTACCCCGATCGGAGCAGCCACTCGATGGGTATATCTCTCGTTGTTCGGCAGGGATTCTTCCCTTTTTCGCCCGCGATACGTGAAATTGAGTGAACGTGCGAACGTGGCGGGAAGAAGACGAACGTGAGATCAGCTCGACGAATTCGATTAGGGCAAGGAAAGTCTGAATAAAAATATTACCATGCAGCTCACATATATTTACATGGGAAGTGGTCTAGCAAGCGAGGGAGGTTAAGAGATGGGAAAAGGGCCTCGATGTTGAGTGGTGGTTGATGGAGTAAGGTGCAGACGAAGAAAAATGTATCAACTTGCCTTCGTGTGTGACTCGAATATTCAAAATGCCGGGGCTAATGGTTTCACATTTTTTGCATGAATTCACGGGGAGCACAAGAAAGTTTTACTCCTTTTCTTTTTATTAACTCCATTCAAAAATTTTTTGAACGTGCGGATATCCTGCCCCGTTCGACAACGCAAAACGGTAGCCTTTAAATCTTAATTACGTAATGGTTTTGTTAAATAGCAGAAAGAAGTCCGAACAATAAATGTTAAATAAGACTGGCTACGGTGTTGGTACAAGAATAATAATGCTCCGCGACAAAAGCAGTGGTCCCAGCGGAGAAATCTGAGAGAACCCCGGGGCGCGTGCGCATTGTCATGTCAATCAGGTTCCAAAAGTTTGAGATCCAACTATACGTGTACGAGTTTGTTGGGCATTCTCTGCGGAAGACGATTGTCGCCGCAGGCTAAGCGTGAGGTCCTCGCACTGGGTGCGAACGCGAATCTTTTGCATGTTGCTCGACAAAAGATGTGTCCGCACTGAAAAAAAGCAAAAAGTACCCTCGAACCTCTGGCGGTTTTTATAGAATCGCATAGGAAAATATTTAGGAATGACGGGGACGTATTGACGAGGACTTGTCATCGCCGCATCTTCTGCGGATCCGGCAACAGAGAAACGCAGATGCTAAACGTGTTTTGTTCGCCCAAAATTTTTCACCTATCGGTTTTAAGGAGCTTCCGGGGTGAAGAGACGCTATCTGAAGTAATGCATTTATGATATATTGCTTAAATCATTGTAACCGACTCTTAGGTTTATACCTGCACGGGTGGTAACGGCCGTTAATTAAGACGTGGATTTTTAGGTTTGGGTATTTTAAAATTCGTAAAATTCCAGTCTTTGTTTAAAAAGCGCACTGTGCCGTACGCGAATTTTTAAATTATGTCATTAAGAAAATATACATTTGCATGCAAAAGTAATTTATTTATAATTTTAATCCAGTCCAAATATTAAGAAAAACCGTAACGCATGTATAGTAATGTATGCTCCTTATTTCAGTCCATAATTGTTTTTACATATATTAACGTAATATGTAAATTATAAAATCCAAAAGTAATTACTGATGAATTTATACATATATTTACGAAGAAATAAATTAATTTGAAATTGTACATTTAGGTATTATAACTTAATAAATTTAAGTCGACGTAATAATTTTTTACTATAAAATTCTGTGATAAAATTTATCGCGATTATAAAATATAAAAAAATTAAAGTTGAAAATCAACTAGGGAACTTTGATTTGTATTAAGGAATGCAATTTTTTATATTACTATCTGTAATTTTAAAAATTTGTATATGTGAAGCTAATCTCAGTAATATGTTACATTCACATTGCTGGTGAAAAGATTTTAAAATTAAAAAATTATGTGTATTTGAAATTGCAATCAAAATTATAAAGATTCATACATTAAAACAAGCCTTTAATCACATAAGTATATATTTATTTTATTTTGTGGCTAACTTATAATTAAGTTATTGAATTTTTGGATTTATAATCGTAATTTTAATGGGAATAAGACGTGAATAAGATATTTTACGTTTCTTATTAATTATTATTATTATTTTTATTTTGTATTTCATTAATTGATGCAGAGGAAATCTTTCAAAAAAAGTTCTATCATAAAATTAATAAATATATATATAGAAATCATATAAATTTGATTGCAGAATATCACAGTTTATGAGGAATGCGCAGTAAAGTATGCAGAGGCCAGTTGAAATGTTGTTCTCTATGTCGACCCTTAACATCGCATGTTTTATAGCATTTCCTCTTCATATTTTCATATTATTAGGCTTTTTAACGACCATTTCAACTTTGAAAATTTCTTTATGTCTTCCTTTTGTCTGTTTCCCTCCAATAATGACTGTTTTTTTTCCGCTCTGCATAATTCACAATTTCTGACTGCGGTTAAGAAAGCAGTTTCTGCATTACGTATATTTATATATATTTAATTTTTATTTTATATAAACTTTATTATTTGATGCTTTCTGTTTAAACCGCCAAGAAAGCTACATAGTGTTCGGAATTGCGTGGATATTAAGTTTAAGAGAGGATAATAACTGCCCGGTATGGCATGATTTGCGATCAACACGACACATACAAACGTGAAACAGCCAAGGACCATCTACCTAACCAACACGTCTAACATAATTTTATGGTTTGCGCAGAAAATCTGTAAAAAAAATTATTTATCCTATGTCAAATTAATGTGATTGCTATTTTGGAAGTGAAAAATAGTAATTTTTAATTCTCATAATTTACCTAAGAGAATGTGGCGTCACCGTCGTTTTGCAAAAATATTCAAAATTATTCACAAAATTCTTCTACATTTTTACAAATTGAATTCCTACATTCGTAAGTTTTTTATGGTTACGCTACAAGGAATATGATAATATTACCCAAGACGTCCCAGCAATCTGCAGATAGTGTCAAGATGACTGTAGTAACTTTATAACTTAACGTTCTCCTGTTCGAAAGCTCTGATGAAAGTCAAATAAAGATATAAATTGCTGCATTAAATAAATATTGTTTATTTGAACTACTGGTTATTTTGAGAATTCCTTGGGAAAAGGTTCAGTTTGTACTGGATTGTTGATACGATTAAACCAATTAAAATAGTTATGGACTGTAATACTTTTATTGAGTTTAATTATTGCATAATTTTATAAATTAAAAATATTTATAAATATTAATTAATAATTATTAAATTAACAAATCTTTATATCAGCCTTTGCGTCTAAACGTAGGAAGGTTGTCCAGATCTTTCCAGTACGCTCTGTAATAATGTTTACGTATTTGCTTCCTTAATTTTTTGCAATACAAGATGTAAAATGAGACCAAAAAAACCGAATCGCCCTTGCTCCGTTAATTATCCTTACTCTCATCTTTGGCCATTTATATTTTGACCCGTTCATTAATCTTATATTACTTTTTTGAGGGATATTTTAACAGTTTGTTTGGTACATAAGTCTTTTAATGCCGGGCGCTTTGATGTAAGTACATATCGAGAGTCGAGTGCATTAATTATTTTGCATAAGCACCGTTTATTGAAACTTCGGAACAAGCAGATTCTCAGGAAGATGCATAATGAATTTTTGCTTGATCTTCCCTTAGGTTTCGGAATGCGCTGTTGTGCGAGGAGGGGCGACCGATATCATCGCAAAGAGACAAATCCGAAAGTGCGCTGTATGAAAACCACTCGAAATCCGAGGCGGGAGGAAATCAAATATCCGCGGATTTTTAAATATTGCGGCGGATAAATTTTTATCCGAGCTTGGGAACAGCATCTTAACTGAACGAATTCTACGCATCGCAACGTCAGTCATTCAAAGAGCAACCGATGATTACGCGGATCGGCAAACTGCGGTTGATTGCGCGGAGTTGTCAGCGGCAAACCAAAGAAGCAGACCGGGAGTAATCACAAGGTGCCGCATATTAACGAGCCTGACAAATCGAACTCCGGTTATAAAGGGCCCCGCAGCTGGATAAAAGGTGCAAACTTATTGCATTAAATTAGCGGCAAACGATGAAATTATACAATATTTCCATTGCCAACCGTTTATTTATTCGCGTTAATTAACGCCGGTTGGTAGTCTCCAGCGATAAACTTTCATATCGTACCGAAACTTAAATGCATATTTATGCAGATATTTTCAGACATTAAAACGGATCATTAATGCTCTGATTCCACATTCCTAATTCTTTATCCCATTAATTACGAGAAAAACATTTAATTTCGATTCAAGCTGAATTCTTCACTCGGTTTTTACCTGAAATGAGCGTCGCGCGCGGTTCTTAAAGTTATTTCGCGCTAACAAAAACCATTTCGGGCAATTAACTCTTAATGATGCTCACCTTATATGTGAGCAGAAAACGTATTACACCTCTGAACATCAAAGGAAAGAACCAACCCTCATTGTGTGTGATTTTTTAATGAATGGAAATGAATGAATGAATGCCTAGTTTTACGCGTTCATCTTGTGCAGCGGAAAGATCTCTTTTCACCCCTTTTCCATAAAGGATGCTGTGCCGATATCGTGGACCGGGCGACAGCACGCGTCTCTTCTTTTCTTCTTAAATGAATTTTTTCTCCCTTTTCATGCATCCTTCCCCTCAAGAAATATCAAATGGAGGAATGGAAAAACCAGTTCATCCGCATAGTGAATAGAGAGAAGGAAAAAAAAAAAAAAAAAAGGTTTTGCTTTTTTGTTAATGTGGCGTTATGTTGTGTTCGAAATACATTTAGAGAGAAATTCTCTTCGTTTTCGCCTCATGGAAATGCTAAATATTCATCAAATAAAACTTAGTAGTACTTTAATTCAAACGGTGTTGTACAACAGACGAGATGTGATCTCAACCGACATATAAATAACGCATGCATTTTTTTGGCTCCCTATAAGGAGCTTGTAACGCTATACTAATAAAATTTTTAATAATTAATTCAGTTTTCGATTATAAAATAAATTTATGATTCCTAAAAAATTTTCGTCAGATTTTTTAAAAAAATTTATTTTATAATTAGAGTTCATATAATTTGTAAGTGTCACGTAATTGAAAGAGTTTAATAATTTTTAATTATTGCATATATAATTTTACGATTTTATATATTGTTGACATTACACATTCACAGCCTTATTCGCGTTTAAAAATTTTGCTTTCAACATTTTGCTGTTAAAGTTCTTCGGTTGCAAATAAATCTTGTCTGTTTTTGCTAACTGTTTTGCTAATAATTTTCAGTCGCGTTCTTCATAGCTTGAATGCTGTTAATCGTATCTGCTTCATAAAAATTATTCATTTGTGATTGATCTGCGCAATAATTTGCTTCCTCTTTCTCCTTCTATACCTGCAGCCTCGAATGCTCAAAATCACAACCACATTTTCATTTATAACTGAAATTGATGTCGTTATTTCACTCGATACATTCAGAACGGGAAAAAGTTGGTTCTTGTATTGAGAAATAAAATAGTTTTTTCAGAATAAAGGAGATGGAGCTCATTTCGAAACGCGAATACAAATCAAAATCATCCTCTGATACTTGCAACGGTAGGAAAAATTAAATGGGAGCTTGTTAAAAGCGAACTTTTTTCGCAACTTCTAATGTGGTACTGCAAAAAAAAATGTTTTTTCTTTTATAAAACAAATTAGCTATTACATTAACGTTGATTCATTTGAGTTTCAACTCATTAAAATCTTTTACAATAACCCAGTAAGCGGATTTCTTTTACAACAGATTTTTATTGTCACTATAATATATTTGAATTATGCATTATTTATAAAAATATGATTTATACGCGGAGTATGTGGGGAACATTTATTTACCAATCAGAGAAGACCTGTTAATCATGATTATGCTAATGCGAAATCCTCGTGTTTAATAAGTACCGTAATATAACGCGGAAATGCAATGTCTTTCTCCATTTGCGTGTATTTAATTCCTCTCAGTTATTCAATTAGTGATTCTGCTAAACGCGCCTGGATATGAGAGTCATAAATTTTGCATGAAGACATAAAAATTGCTGGAAACCGGTGAAATCCAAAGAAATTTCCCCTTTTTTTACTTCACGTATGCTGAAAAAAAAAAAAAAACGAGGATGAAGCTCAATTCGTTGAAAGCTCCGGATAAGCAGAAGACGCCGACGCTGAGCTTTCGGGAAAGCTCGCAATCGGCGACGGACCAAATAAAGTGATTCAATTTATCGGCATTTCCAGCGAACGTAACGGCGATCCTTCCAGCACAAAGCGAAAGGGAGCGAGCGCAGTTTCCGGTTCCAGTCGCAGCCCATCAAACGTATGCTTAATGAAGCACCTTTTCGGCCCGTCTCTTTGTGTTCCGTGCCTTCGGCGAAGCCCAATCAAATAAAGCGACTCTTTGGACGTTTATTCGCGGATGATCCGTCGTTCTGCACGTTTAATCAGTCCGTTCTTCGGCTTCGCATCTGCGCCGTTTGCCTTTGACCGGTCAATCGGAGGGTCCGGCGCGGATTCGTGGTCGGATCCTTCCGGTTGCCGCCGCTTATATCGTTGGTGCCACGACGTGAAACTGCATTTGGGTCGCGAACGGGGAGCCATTCTTCAGCTCCTTTGCTTTATTTCACCTAACGTCAAAAAGAAAAAAAAAAAAAAAAAAAAAAAGAAATACGTAAAATAAGCGGGCAAGGAAATCGAGGATTATCGAATTTTGCGTTTAATATGGAAGATAATAATTCAGGAAAATTAAAAAAAGAAAAAAGGGAATCTGTAAAGAATCTTATGAAAGGAAACCAAAGAGCTATTGGTTTCAATGGGGAACCGCAAGAACGGATACATCAGGGATGAATCCCAGTCGGTATGTGTGACGAAGCGGAGAACGAGGGAAGCAAAGTGGTCATAAGGGTGGTTACCCTCGTGTAATAACATGGTCAGATCAATGAGGGTTGATCAAAAGGCTTCTCTGGGCCCCTCCAACACATGTTCTCCTCGGTTTGCGGCATTGTCCGCGGCTTTCATCTTATTTCACTCTTTTTTCGCTCATTGTCTTATCCTTTTTAATTAAGATTCTAAAATTCTTTCATATTGCCGCTATTAAAAGCTCTTTGCATCAAAGATTCATTAAAAATTACACCAAAATGGGGAGAAAACTTTTTTTCAACTCTTGAAAATGATTCGAAACTGCGGCAACTTTGGTGATCAAAGCCGGAAAGTTTTCCACGGTAAACTCCTCTCGTACCGGTTTCTTTGGCTTCGGCTCCTATTTAAGTCCTGAGCTTTCTCATATTTTAATTCTTATTAATGTATTTCACGAATAAAACGTACTCCTTACTTTTGGAGGATAATTTGTATAATACAACTAATTAAAGCTGGTTTAATTCGTTGCTTAACCTAATTTCCGCATGTTTTGCATTGGCTATGTATTCGGTGACGATTGATAAGTTTTTAGCCGTAAATCTAAAGATACTGGTATAAATCCATTTCACATGATGTTTGATTACTTAATTTAGATCAAAAGGCGTTAATATTTAAAAAAATTAGTTGAAATTTCTTCAGTAAAAATAAAAAAAATATTGTCGGTCATTAATTAGGGACGAATAGTTTTTTACACTAAAGGCAAAATGCGTTAAAAAAATCTTCTTACCATATTTAAGCGCTTTGTGTTCTTTAATTCCAAAAAAAAAAAAAATACATTTTTATGTTGTTCATGTTGTGATCCGGTCTTTTTATTAATCTGTGCTGTTGAAGTTTTTGAAATATATTTTTTATTTAAGTGAAATTTTTCAGTATAAACATAATAAAAGTAAATGCAAATGGAGGGACAATATGTGTTGAATTCTGGAATTTTCCTTGCAGTTTATTTTGAACTTTGATATATTTATTTCCATATTCAGAAAAAGCATCAATATTAATTAAGTATTAGCGAATTATGAGATGTCGATAGAAATTATAGAAAAGTTCATTGTTAATATCTATTTTAATTAAATAGATGATCTTCATGGGGTAACAAATCGGAATGGCTGGGACATCATTCTGCGTCACGAGCAGTGTACAAAAGCCACATCCCCATTATATAATGAATACAACGTACGTGCAACGTTAAGAATAAACATAATCCCCGATCGCTCTAAAATATCGTTGTTTGTAACGTGAATTAGATTTAATACGGGGCCAAAAGCCAAGTGACGACCACAAGTCTTGGCTTTGATTTTGAGTGTTGGTCATCTAAGGGC
>JAOWBB010000005.1:4152585-4218832 GCA_028565995.1 Ricinus marginatus
ACGAGAACACGTCCGTAAGTCTGCTTGAAAGGCACCGAATTTATTTGTGTATATGAATGAATTTATTAAATTCTGATCTTCCCGATTTAGGATCCGTGCAACTCACAAGTTTAAATCGATTGCATTTTATATAATTAATGTAAGAAAAATTAACGTGGGAGAGTGATGAGTAAAAAAAAAATGATTCAGTTGTTCTTGCGGTGTTTGGTTACCCCTATCGCTTAAACAAAGAAATGAAGAAACAAAAGAATTTTTTTTTTTTCGATCCATCCTTCTTCCCATAGCGTTATCCATACCATCATAATAATAAAAATAATTTTTAAATTTAAATATAAAAGATTTAAATATTAATGAAAAGCCATTTTGACAGTGATACGGGTTCGAACGGCCGATTAGACTTGATACATCAATCTTGATTTAGAGAGAATCTGCGCTCTTCATCGAGTGAATTGGGTCGAAAATAATTCCGGTACGTGGATTTGATATACGCATTTTGTGTACGGAGCTCATTTTCTGCAATTCTCGCCGTCCATCACCTCTTCGAAAAGACGTTTAAACGTCGCATAAGACGCATGCAGTTCTCCGAGGAAAGTCTGCTTCTGAGATTCCCGTAAAGAGCATGACTTACAGACTTTGCGTTTAAGATTTGGGTTTGACAACTATGCGATGTTACGTCAGATTTACAAGCGATATTTCAAGCAATTTGCAATTAAATATTGGTTATGTCCATGGTGATACTGTCCGCGGGGTAAAAATTCATTGTCCTCCAACTGCCATATTAATAAACCTCGATTAATAATTTACATTTTATAATGCGAAATCAAATTCGGCGCTGATAAATGAGAATTATAATTTGCATGATCCCTTGAAAAAGGTATTGGATGGCCTTCGTTACAACCAACTATTCCTTATAAATCTAAACATAAACCACAATCTACGGGTCATCTTTCTCGGGATAATGCAGCTTTTATCACTAGACGCATAATGCCAGTCTTAAGAAAACTTAGCGACTGAAACATGTTGAAAATGGATATGTCTATTATACATTAATTAAACGAATATGTATTTACACAAGCTGTACGTCAATTTGACCATCTTTCGCAATTCTAGTCACATTTCATATATTGTGCATGTTCCGTTTGTGATGATCGTGCATTGTTGAAGTTTTCCATTCTGACCGCTCGATTTTATAAAAAATTTAATTGTTGATTCATATATATATATATATACACATAGGTTATTACATACTAAATATTTAAGATTTTTGAATTAGAGCAGTTTAGAAAAGAACGACGACAACGTACTTATTTTGAACAGGCAATTAGTTAAATAAGAGTTTTATGAAATTAATCTTTGAGGTATGAGAAAAAAAATTAAGATATGTTTGACAATAAATATTCTCGATTTCAATTTCAAAAATTGAAAAAACTTTAGCTATTATATATATATTTATTCGATTCATTGAGTTTATAATCTGCATTGAATTTTCGTCCTAAAATAAATTTTCCAATATTTAGTTATATTATTATTGGAAATGATAAATTAATGATTCAACTATATACCGGCCCGTCGGAAGTTATGAGTACAACGAAAGGACATGTAAAATATTTGTATCGGGTTACGTAAGTTTTTGTATTTTCAACGCAGAGCATAGTAATTTATTTGTATAGAATGTCCGCGTCAGTTCGCGTTGATTTGCGCTCAATCGCGAACCGAATTGTTTTTCACTAAATTCCGGTTGTCGGAAAGGCCAAGGCACGAATGTTGTTCCTCATTGTCTGTTAACACTGGAAAATCGCGGGGTCTCCATGAATAAAGATGAATCCTCACCACTAATGAATCGCTTATAAATTAAATATTGATTCCCGGCGGCGTTCGAACATCAAAGGAGCAGTATCACTGACAGAGTATTCTCGTTAAGATAATGTGCACCAATTAAAAACTCAAAGGAGCGCGTGCGATTTGACAGTGTTGCTACTTCAAGCGTTATCTACCTGATAACTACTCCATTAACGACGCTTCTTCGCGTCTCTTGCCACGTTCAACGCAACCCTTTCCGTGAAATTCTTTTTTTCATGTCTCACCCCGGGGGAGCTTTCCGCGGCGGGACTTCCTCCGGGAAAAAGCCGCATTTCGATAGGTGTTTGTCCGTTATGTAATTTAAGGCTCCGTCTTTCGGGGCGGAGGAGCGGAATTCGGTAAAACGTGGGAAATGAAAATGCGGGATACAAGCCGGGGAGGAGCAAAGGGAAAAAAGCAATCAGCAGGAAGCAAGGAACCCTGATGGAGTGACCTCTGCGGCGACCTTTCAACTGGAAGACTAATCAGATTTCTGACTCATTACTTCGGATTCAATTTGATTCTTCCCGAAAGCCGCATTTCGGATTTTTCGGATTTCTTTTCCCGCACTTTTTTTGCCTTCTCCTCGTCCTGCCTCGTTAAAACTGTCTCCCCCGGTAACGTCCTTCCGACAGCTTAAGTTCGACAGATCGTCCCTCATAAGAGGCGATGAAAGTCGCCCCCGATGGCATATGCTGACGGGGGAATCTAATCGCGGGGAATGAAATCGATGCACCGCATAAGTTATTAGATGAAGCAATTATACGTAAGCGAAATCTTATTTTTGTGAAAAACAATTTTCCGTGATTCTGAGTGTGGACGCGTTGCGCGGTGCGAAATCGTGTGGATAGCTGAATTCGAATGCCCGAGCTCGATTATCTGGTACCGGGGGATGTCATTTATGGAGTCTTCGATACTCGTAAAATGAAGCTGCGCTGAGAATTGTTTTTTTAGTGCACCGCGTTGTTTTTAATGACAGAACGAAGGAAGATATCAAATTATAATCCTGTAAAAATTTTTTTATAAATTTACGACATTTTTATTAGCGTTGAAATTATAAATTGTATCAAAATAAATAAAACTGAGATCATTAAAATGGGATTTTATTCAGAGTGGTTTTGATCGATAGAAATGGAACCTGAATTTCGGATTGCACTTCTTGCATTCTTCGCGAGTTCCGTAATGCAGGGGAAAAAATTTTCTTGGCGCACTTTTTCTCTCCTTTTTTTTTTTTTGTAATACTAACGAATTATTTTTGGAAATTCCAGTTTGTGCTCGCGTTGCCGGTTTTCCGAGATCCGGGGGAAACGCCCGCCGAAGTGTGCTTCAGTTTCCGGGGAGGACTCTCGGGATCTTCCTGGATTTTGGAGCGAGGCCGAAGAATCAATTTGTTTGCCGGAAGACAGAAGGAGAATTATCTTCAGGGAAAAGGACGAGGTGCCTTGATGTATGTCCGCAGCATTTCACCTTGATCTGCTTCATCCCGTCATTTATCTTGCTGCCACGTCGGAGGCCCGTATCTCTTGGTCCGAGACGTGGAACAACCCAAGTCGATAACAGGCCCAACTTTGGAGGAAGAATATGTCTCCTTATTAAACTGAACAGAAAGTTTTGAAATGTATGATCTGTTATTGCGCCTAAGAACGGAGCTTTCCAAATTGGTTTCTAATTGGGTTACCTCGTGAGTGGGATGCTGATGGATAAAGAATTGCATTTCATAATTTCATTTTCATCGTTGTTTGCTGGAAATACGAATGGTAACCAATTTAACTAATGTCATTCCGTTGCAAATTTCTCCTTTTTCCGCGGCATTTTCCTTCGCAAAACCCCGCGAAAAAGGTCCCAAAAGTGAGAATGTGAAATGAAAGCATTGATTCAAGGGGGTGGAACAGAAGTGGCAGCGGAGGCATTAATTAGAAGTATAAAATGCTGCTTTGCTTTGCATGTGACCTGCCCAACGTGCGTTTTTGCCTCTCTGCTCCTCGTCTAATTTTTGAATTTGGACAAAATATCCCTTTGCCGGCTTTTCCGGGCTCCCGGTCGCATTTTGCAAATAACAGAACATTAGCGGAAGTCCACCATTTGTGCCTCTGTACATTTTCACTTGACATAAATATCAAATTAATTAATAATCCTTCCTCTTCCCTATGATTAATAAGGAAGGATCTGACGGGAAACGTTACGCTCGTGAGTTTGCTGCTTAGTAATAATTGGGACTAAAAATTCAATTCCTAAATATATGTCACGAAGAGAGAAATGGTTTGCGATTGTTCCAGCTTTACGTCCTCACGCTAATCCAATTCTGAATTGGCAATTACATCATATTTTCATTTTAAGTAGACATTATTGATTTACTTGAGAAATTAGTCATTCAGATCTTGTTCTCGCAACAGCAGAAATCACTCGGAAACAATAAAAACGTATTCGAGAACGGAAATGATTTCAATTGAATTAGGTGAGACCCGCAAGAGCAACAGGAGTCGAGGATTATCACGCCAATCACACAATAGATACACATGCTGCACTGTGGGAGCCCGAAGCTATATTATTTATGCCACCACCTTTTGTTCCCGCCAAATCTCGGAGGCCTGTAATTCATGCCGCATGGGAGGAAGTCACTCCCTTCATCCGGAACGTATCGCTGCAAGTTTTCTCGTTCGAGCTTCCATTTGTTCGAACTGGAATTTTCCATTTGCGAAATCTTAAATGTACAACAATTTCGCAGGCTTTTCACTTTTGCATCGCGGTGCCTGCGGAAATTCAGATTTTCACCCATCCCGTGCATTTCTCTTCGCTTTGCTAATTGAGGAACGGTTCGAACGGAAGCAGAAGGATTTTCGCGCGAGCGTTCGCCGGCTTTCCGAAGGAACGCGAATAAGGCGAACGCCCGAACCAGCGATCGCTCGATTCTCCCTCCCGCCACGGAACTCCGCGACGGAGGAAGAAATTTATTACGATTTTGCCGGTAACGACGTCGCGTTTCAGCGTGTTTGCTGAAATTAGCAAAAGAAGTCAAACCGCGGAGCAAAAGCAAATTCGTGGCAATAAAATAAACAACAGGGCGATGCGATGCGGCGGCCGCAGAAGGAAAAGTTGACATACGGCGAAGTTGCAGGGCAAAAAGGGAGTGAGCGAGGAGCGTTGCGGCCCATTGTCAAACTCCGCGCTTTGCATCGTCATAATGCGGGAGATGATGGATGAGTTATTATTGCATTATGGCACTCCAGTGCGGCGGCTTCATTACGTGCCTATTCAGTGCGGTCCGTCTGGCTCTGCACCACTTCGCCCGACCGAGTGCGTCTCCGCGGGGCGGCGTCGGATGCCGCGGAACCCACGGCAGCCAACCCGCGAAACCCGCGGACGGAAGGACGCGACCTTTTCCGCGCAAATGCTTCGTCCCGCGCGCCAAGTCAAATCTCGCTCCTCGTTTGTTCGCGTTGTTTCGAACTCGTCTCGCCCGTCCGTGGCGCCCGATGCCCGGTCCGTTCGCGCTTTCGCCGTCCCGTCCGCCGGTGCGGGGAGCGCGCCTTTTCCGCCCCGTTTTTTTTGCCGCTTCGTCAAAATTTGGGAAATTTTTCGCCCCCCGGTTCTTTCGGGGGCCTCGCGGCGAATCAAAAGTTAGTTAAAAACTCGATATTAAATTGCTCGGAAGACGCCAAATACGAAAAGCCGCTCGATATTACGCAGTTAAGGAAGATTTTATTGCAGGGATAAGGACGAGAAACTCGTAAAATCGAAGAAGCGTCAGTGGTACCAACTTATTCATGAAACTCGTAAATCAGTGAGATTTTATGACATTTAACCCATCGGGGAGGTCACTTTCTGATAAGATGGTCAAGGACAGCTTAGGATAATTTTTTTAAAACCGCTCCACACATCGGTTATCAATATCAGAAATAAGATGATATCGGGTCACCCCATAAATAATGCCCTTTTACTCGTTCACAGCGATAGAATGAAATTCCTTATCTGATGTAAAGGACCGCAAAGGAGGATGCGTCGCTCTCGACTTGTTTTCGAATTTGAACTTGTCTGCTGTCGCTTGCTTCCACGTTCGCGTGCGCGAAGGACCCCGCGCGATCGGAAGCTGCCGAGTGTCGGAAACCACGACATTTTCACCAGCACGGCTCTCGCATATTCGAAAACACTTAAAAACGTATTTTTCTCTGACGTGAAAGAAAAAAAAATATATATTTGCATTCACGCACACTGCGGCCAAATTAATACATTTATTTGTGTCGTTTTATATGCGCCCGATTCGCGGGGAATTGGGCCCACGTTATCCATGATGCTCGGGAAATATTTTGCTTTTAAATTTAAACGAAATTATAAGGTTCTGATTCGTGGGGCAGGCGCCAAAATCGTAACGTGCGGTGTGATAAGCGAAAATTTTCCTGCCGAGGGTTAAATTTCTACCCCCAAGTCTCATGATCTGATTTCGTGCACCAAAAGCGACGTTCGCCGGAAAATGCTCGCGAACCTTTTGGTTTCCTTGCTCCGACGGTGCAAAACACGTAAAATAAAAACGAACGCCCGGAAAAGTGTAATTAATGAAATATAATTCCTTGCAAATTGGTATTCCTTCGAGCGATTTTTTTTCTCGCTGCCTACATTAACATATTAATCGGCGGTTGGTGGAAAAAAAAATGAGAAAGACGTGGAAGCAGAAAGGAAGAAAGTGACAGCAGCGTGCAGAGGCTGAAAGAGGTGTAATTACGTATGGTTGATAAGAAATTTTAATAAAATGACGAAGAAAAGGGGAATTACAATGGAAACCACCCCGTGATGGGTCTTGACATATACAACCAATGTGTGGCTGGAGCCCGGGGGTAAATGTAGAACGGGGGTGGCCCGCAATAGGGTGCTTTGATTTCCATAACCCATTATTAGATTATCTTGTTTCGATCCGACTAAGTTAATAATCCGGTTAATGTCTTTTATGTATTATCAAGAGCCGTAGAAAACCTAGAAAACGCCCGCGTACTCCATCGGGGCTCGGCCAGGTTCCCTTTTCCGACGATCATCACGGAGGAAGCAAATTCGGAATCAGAGTGCGGCCAACGTAATGCAATCGCTGAGGAACGGGAAATGGTAAAAGCCTTTCGACTTACCTTGCGGAGCAGAATCTGCGCGCGGTGCTGTGGTTAAATGCGACAGTTTCGCCACAGTCGGGTTGAGATTTAACCGCGACGCGGCTTGGGGAAAGAAAAATCCTCGAACCTCTGCACCCGGTTAAATATTTACACAATGAACCGAAAGTCGGCTTTCAGGAAAATAACGAAAATCAATTAGGTTATTGATTTCCAGCTTCGACGTTGCAGCAGCCGCCGCTGCTGCTGCTGCCGTCCTTGCGATGAAAGAGGTTTGACAACTCTTTTGCCGAATCAGATCCGCACCCGAGGGACCCGGGGCCAATTAGCCGATGACAGACCATCAAACATCGCTGTTGTCGGGGCACGTGAACGGCGTTTTCCCCACGTTTTCCCCACTTCTCTGACTTATTCAAATTTCACTTTTCCTTCTTTTTTCATATTTCATATTTAATTATGGTCAAAGAATATTCATATTTCACGGCTTTTATTACTTTGTTTAATTAGAGACTTTTTCTCCCTCCGTTTCTTGTACAGCTTTTCTCAGGTTTTTAAAAATAATAAAAAAGGCACGATATTTGAAATATTGTTTGCGAACGGTTTTGTCTTGTGCCTGAGTTTTTTCCAATTTTCTATCTCGCCGGAGGAGATTTTCGATCCCGATCTGACGGATCTAAAAAAATTATTTTGTAACGTCTTTCGTGCTAAAAACCGTAAGTTTCTGTCATTAAAACCAATATGCGAAATTCGCTTGTCGGAAAAGCAGCGAAATCTTTTTCGGTGTTTTTAACGAATCAAAAATATTTTTGTTAATATGTTAGAATTATGAAATTTAGGTATTGATTCCTGAGACAACATTTAATATTTTTAAAATTTTGATATTTTTACGGCCGCTTCCTATACACTTTCTTTTTGATCATCTGCCATATCTTTATAACTCATAATAATTTATTAATGCCTGCAAGTTTAAAGGATTTATTCAACAGCCGTATTTTACGCTGATCTTTAAAGCGAAGATGCCAAATTAAGCTAAATGCGATCATATACGAAATTCAATATTTTTTGTGGGATTTAATTTTATTCATGTTGGAAAAATATACATTTATAAATATATATATCATGCCATGTCACTGATTAGAAATTTTTTTATTTCACTCAACAGGGTTCGGCGGCCAGAAGCAGAATATTATAAAACGATAAGGAAACGTGCCACACTATTTGATAGTGCAATAAGTATTGGGGTGCACTTTTAGAAGGGAAGTTCCGGCAGGATTAGGTTTTGTTATTCGACGGTTCATCAACTTCTTAAGTACTTAACAGAGAGCTGTCACCAGACTGACTGTCCCTGACACAATTCTGAAATACGTCAGCATTAAATATTTTCAAAAGGCTCTTTAATAACTAGGGAACATTCAAGAAACATCGTTGTCACAGATGAATGGTGAGGAAATGAACTTTGAAGGCTGTTATCGATGCTGGAGGACATCGGTAAAGATGCAGTCAGAGTTATAGACAAAGAAACCAATAGTATCATAGATATATACATATAAAAAATATTAAACAGAAGGAATCCGCTTGGTCACGGACTGAAGCATTGTCCAACAGACAGGGATCTTTTGAACACGCCGCATCGCCTGAAAATGATTCTGCATTTTTACTATTCTCCTGTCTTATCCACTTTGCTATCTCGTGTTATATTCGACAGCTATAGGTTGACTAAAAAATTTTCAGGTACAGTATGTTACTTACTCTTGATTTTCGTGATTTAAAGTCAATAAAACAATACATGACACTTGCATTCATGTCATAACATTTTTGATCAAACAAATAACGGCAAGATTGTTAACATTAACAACATATTTAATTGTGGAAATAATTTTTCAAAATATTGCTGCGAAAAAATAGCAATCTAATGCACGTGCTTTATCTGACTATCCGCGTAATGGACGTGGCACATAACGTTGCATTAAATTCTGTTTTAACATGAGAGAAACCAACAGCAACGTTAAAATATTTTTTTTCAAATAGAACTACTTACATCATAGATTCTGATTTGTAAAATCGATAATCTTGGTACTGAATTAAATGTTTTTTTTTTTTAACATTTTTACAGATAAATACAATTACATCCTGAATTTTACTCTTCTTTATGAAAGTCTTATCCTTTAACAGACGTAATTGGTATCCAAGTTGAGAAAGAGAAATAAGACTTGTTCAATGTTTCTTCCTTATTTTTGAGATTAAAAAGATTTTTATTCCGCTTTTGACGATACCGTGACTTTACTCTTTACTATTGCTCTTAATAATTGACTAAATATTGTACGTCAATAACAACCAAGATACATGTACATACAAAATATCTACAGAGGTCAATGTTTTTGTGATATAAGTACTTTAATTTTTTTATTATTGTAAATATTAATTGTGAAAATATTTGAAATTAGGCTTTTTCAAAGGTTCTTAGGTTCTTGGTCAAGAATTACAAACTTATGGGTGATGATGAAATAAAATACAGTTATTCTAATATAAATATCGATATAACATGTTCCAGAAAGTGGATTCATTCAAAGGCTAAACAGAAGAGTTTCAACACACAAAAACTTACTGAATTTAATTAAACTCTATGAACGGCCTCTTTTCACAGCAGAGCAACGTGTCGAAATGAACGAAATGTTAACCATATTGAATCGTATATGTGGTCATGTGATTATGCAAATAATAAGATACCCCAAGTGTAACTTTTCACAACTTCTTTCATTGGTGAGTGCAAGGAAGAATGTTGCTCTATCTGTGCACATCCGTTAGTCTGTTTATCCAGCACTCCAGCAAGACAAAGACTCATTGTATAAACACTGACAAATCTCTTTCGAAGTAAGCTAAACATTTTCATTTTTCTCCCTTTGAATGTATACAGATCGTAGGTGTTAAAACCTAATATTTGATCAAACATTTTAGGACGAAAATGATACAAATCCATTTTTTTTAACAGATTACCAACTTTTTTTTTTGGGGGGGGGGGGGGAGACAATTAGTTTTCGCTGTCGAAAGCCTGGCTTTAGCAATTGAAAGCACTCAGGAACGTAGCTAACGGATAATTAAGCTGAAATGATCTTGGCAGTGCGGCGTTCTGCAATTTGTCACCAAAGTTAATGGATGAAGAATGTTAGACCATCCGTACCTTGTCATTGGTCCATTTCATTTCCATTCACGACACGAGTAATCTTTTCCGTTGAGTATCATGTTACAAATTTCGAATTACATCAAAAAAGAGTTTGTCGGAAGAATATAAATATTTTGACATACATGTAGCTTTCTTCGCGCCAAAACACATAATCCCTTTTTCTTCTTTTCGGCGCGTAATTTGAATGAAATCTGTGACATAAAATTTAGCTACCGCTTACAAACATGGATTTTGTTTGTTCTACAAGTCCTTGGTGTAACTATGGCAGCGATGTAGGAGCTGCACAATGCCTGATACATTGTAAAAGCCTTTTGTTTTTCTCTGGAAAAAATAAAGAAATCTTGGGAGGTAGAAAAACTATCGAAATAAATAATTCGTAATGTAATATATAATAAAGAGCGAGAAAGGAGTAGGCGAATTCTTTTGTCTCTGGACGGGGGAATGTGCATGCTGACATGTATGCAATGCGCAAAAATATATTTTCTATTTCTTCGACTACAAAAAAGGTAACTGAATATTAAATTCTTTCATTTTCTAAGCTTTCAGATGCTCATTGTTCTTTATAATGAGACAATCTAAAACCACACTCTGTTTTATACCAGCAAAAAAATTTATTGCTCTTCACTTTAGTCCATACTTAATATTTAATACTGAAAAATATGATATTAGTGTGAAATTAATTATCATGTTTTCTCAAATCTGTTTAACGAAGAACTAAAAATTACGGCCCATTAAAAAAATCGGTTTATTATCGTGTATCAGTGAGGATACATCATTTTTAATCAATGTACTATCATCTAATAAAATTAAAATGCATGTAAAGAATTATCGATAAATATTTATGTAAGGGTAATTTTTTTTTATAGGCCCATCCGAAACTGGGTTTTGTAGTATTCTTTTATGCGATTTGACATATGTATCATTTGGGTTTTATGAAAGAAAAAAAAAAGAGTTTTATAAATATTTGTTCAATGGGTGAGGACATGAATGCTGCAATTGTTGTCTTTTGAATATTATAAGTACACATTGGGGAATATTTTAATGTTGGGCGAGTAAAATGGAACAAAGAGAATAGATTAGAAAGTACAGTGCGGCGGAATATGAATAATCACTGGACATTCGATGATGTATTATCCTCTACCAAGAGAGCGGTTTAAATTTTCAACTTTTTTTCTTCAAGATGCACATATTAGTCTTATGATTACATAACATATCAATAACATGCTAAAAGATTGACTTAGTTACCGTCTTCTGTCGATTATTTATGTCCAACTGTTAATGCGGAACTTAAGATAAAATATTCATGTTCTTAATTTTTGACCCTAAAATCTATTTGGCTCGCCCTTCATTTGTAAAGCTTGATAGTTCTGCGATGTAAATTATCCCATAAAAAGTGGAGCAAGAGATGGAATATTTAGCATTCGTTTGAATCCGAGGACAGTGCAGAACCCCGTTTGACCCGGGATTTTTTTTGTTCATCTGAAGTTTTATGATGAAATTGGACACCGAAAATTATCGAAACCCTTAGCTACCCCTGCTCGAACCCCGAGCCACATGTTCCACCGACATAAACGTCTTAGCTGGAAAGGAAATTTTTTTTTTTTTTTCTTAATTTACGAAGCCGCACTACGGTCGCCCCTAAGTCTCTGGAGAACATAATGTTTGCCCCCAATTCTACGCCATAAAATTTGATTGCCCTTAAAAAAATAAATTTCTTCAGATTGCACGTTGAGTTATTCAAGATCTCGCACGCTTCGTGTGATCTCCGCCGAATTTCGAAAACCTTTCCTCCGGCGCATCCCGCGCCGCTGCTGGGATTCGATGCTGAGTTACATTACATTTAATCACTGGTCGCAGGGGTGACCCGCGATCCACAATTCTCTCGGCGATAAGAAGGAAACGAGACGAACTCCTCGTACGCGATCGGTCGAAAAATCTTAAGATGCGGACAAATCTTTGTTTTTTCCCTTTATTTCTCATTTTTAACATACGGTTTAACTTCTTAAGAGTTATTTATTTATTTTTTTTTTTTTTTTGTCAACAGCAGTCAAAATATAAAACCGACCCCATGACCCGATACGATACGGATCTCCCTCGGTTGAAAACCGGACGAACATTCACGGTCTGAAATGACTTTTTCTTTTTTTTTTCCGCAATTTTCGCCTTCCGAACTCTCGTCGTTCAGATCATCGAAGATAACTTTAAGGTGATTGATTTCACTTTTTCACGTGAGATGCGATCGAAAACGTAAAAATCGAATTTTTGAAACATCGGTAGATTCGGTTTGACGCGGAAGATAATTCAAGTTGTTAATCTCAAAATATTGAAGGCGCCCGAAGTTCGAATGAAAATAACATTTCTCCGTGTGAAACGTGTCGGAGAAAATCCCGCCGGAAAATCCAGATTTTCTCATTAAATTACGCGTCCGCTGAAACATTTGCAACGCCGATATCTCCAAAAACTATAATGCAAATGTTTGAAGAGGCGTTTGGCACCGTGGAATAGGCGAGCCAGGATCGTTTTTTTACTTTCGCCTCGCAATATAAATTTCAAAATCCACGCCGTCAACATTTTAATATGCCTCGGATCCACGCTCGCGGAAGAAACCGCCGTTAATGAAGATATCTTTCGTAAGAAATAATGAAAATAGCATGGGAGGCCAATTAACTCTAAGCAGCTGTAGCAGCCATGATAACAAGAACGAAGATAATACAAATCATGAAATATTAAAATTTATAAAAATTATTAAAAGCGAACCTCTTTTCAATGTTATCTAACTCTTCCATTGTTCTTTGAGGAAAACTTTGTCGGAAACTTCAATTCTCCTGTTGTACCTCCACTCTCTGAGTAATCTCCTTTGTTTCTTCCCTTTTGTTTGAAAACGGGAAAATTTTTTTCGGACGCGCTCCTTGGAAAAGGCAAAACACAAAGAAGAATTAGTTGCGAAAAATAATTTTTACAGCATTCAGCCGTCAGCGGCTTATGCTCCGGTGACTTCTGAACGGAAAACGGACCGAGATGGTGACGCGGATACGTCTGAAAACCTGAATTAAAATTTTGTTTTGCATCTCTTTGAAGTTAAATATTTTGTGGGAGTGTGATGCGGGGCGTCGGGATTTTGACTGCACCCCACTCTGCAGTGCTTCTGCGGTTATTCATCTCCCTTGCTCGGGCGTCGGTTTCGTCGGGGGCCCTGCGATAAATTTCAAATTGCCGGGGCCCCTCGAAAGATGGGCAAGACCTGAAGAGTTGCTGGCACTGATGTGAAGAATTATTTAAATAAACCAGTTGAAGACAAATTACTGGAGGTCGAAGATCGACCAAGACATTTAGTCATTGGTCGATCAATTTAGTTATGTAACCGGCTTTCGGGACCGCAGTTTTCCCCCATTGCTCGAATGCAATCTCACCATAAAACTACATGTGAATAAGTGAATATTGGAAGCCCCGACTGAGATTTTTAACAATTCGGTTAAGTGAATCCTCGGTTAATTCTCAATCGAAAAACTCAAATTACTGAGGGATAATTGATTTTCATAATCGGAACATAAATTCTAATGTGCTGCTTGCATTTAACATTCAGATTAATTGACATTAATGGAGGACGAGCCTTAAAGATTTGGCTGGCTGCGTTTCGGCAATTGCCACTGGTCACAGCGACCACTATTTGGACGCAGATACAGAATAACGCAGATATTTTCCGTTTAAATCTCGATTTGCCGATGCTTTATTACCGCCCAAAGTATATTTTTATTTCATTTTTACGGAGTTAAATAACTTTTTACGAAATTTCGCCTTTTTTGATTCACGCTCCCGATCTGACGGATGGCATGCATTTCATTTTCACCCTGGTGTTTGCACCAAGATTATTTGGCGTAAAAAATAAAAAATAAAAGGATTAAAAAATTAAACGGGGAAATCCGTCGAGAGAATTCAGCCCATCGAAGCCTTAATCTTGAAACAATTTTGCGTTACAAAAGAATTTACGCATAAATGAAACGTGGAGCAGCTAAATGAATAGACAGTGTTTTATTTACACTGATGGCGTGTAAAATTCACGGCGTTTTGAGTCGACAAGTGGTTTCAAGCAAGGAAGGAACAAGTCTGCAGCCACTGTTAACTAAATACAATGTTATTCAAACACTCGAGGCACACTCTGATTATCTCATTCACTCATTCAGAATGATTCATTCAGTGATTCCTTCCTCTTTGAAGGGATATCAAATTTTCCATCACGCATAAACGGTCCGATTTCCATCGTCTTCGGTTAGGGATTTTCACAGAGGAACCGGGATAATTTTCCCAGCCGAAGTAGACGGGGACATTGGTTTAACGTCTACGTCTCGCGATGCCGGTGCCGGGAACGGCTTGAAAGGCTTCAAAGGCGAAAACTTTTCCCAAATGCAAACGGAATTGGTCTTAGAAAAGGTAATTAAGTTAAGAATCTTGAAATTTGAGCCAGGGAATGTTAAAAACCTCAAAGGCGTGGGGACCGAGAGATAGGTCGGGGGTGGTGAAAATGTTTTTTATGGGGGTAGAAATCGCTTTGGATCCTCCCTTTTGTTAATAACTTAACAAAAAAGACAAATTGAGAGTTTCCTTCAGCAACCCTTCCGCTCAAGAAACTTTTCCACAATCAAAAATAATTAATTACTAAAAGATTTCTTTCCTTTTTAAAAATGAATTTAAAATTTTGAGAATCAATTTTTCATCTTGGTTTTATTTATATTAAACAAAATTTTCATTTTCGACTAAATTAGTATTTAAGCGAGTCTCCCCGATCTTAATTGCGGCATTGTTTCCATCATCTTTTAAAGGAAATGCTTATTTTCAAAATGTGATGGATAATTTATGTTAGACGGGCATTTTTAAAATCCCTAAAAATATCTGGTTGTGATAATATCCTATATTTTACGTTGATCGAAGTCCTCGCTAACATCCGATAAATGCAACTTGATGATTTACTACTGGAAAATTCATCGCCGGATCACCGATCATTTTACAGCGATATTTGCATTTGTAGAGGCAGATCGCAAATAATAAAAAAACCAAATGTAAAACCTGTTAACCATGCAAAAAAGTTGTACCTGACAGTGTCTTTCTGCTTTCAGCAGATTGTTTTAAATAGTTTGAAAGTTTCTACCTAGAAAGGAAAAGTTAATTTTGTCTATAGCTAGTGAGTTGCAAGTTTTCGGTCCAAGATGGCAAACATGGATATTATTAAATATACTTCATCTGGATGTACATTTGTCTTTGTCTTTACTGGAACCAAAATGTGGATAATCAGCCGAGCTACTTCCTTTATAGGGAACGAACAGTCAATTTAGGTTCTGTTATCTATATGCAGGAGCAGTGTTAGAAGATCGAAAAGAGCGGTCTGGGCCCAGGTCCCTTGGGGTCTTGTAAAGCCACGAAAGTAGCCTCATTAATCGTCTTCTTTAATTAACTCGTTATGTTGACTGCTATGAATCTTGCCTCCATTTCTTCCATGACAATGATTTAGAAGAGAAATTTTTTTTTGGTGTTTCTTTTATGAAGAAAAACGTGCGTTAATAGTTCGTGATTTCTGTTCAGTTAAAAATGCTAAATAAGTTAAATATCAGACTCTGAACTTATCCGCATGTGAAGATATTTATCTGGAAGAATATAAATCATTTTTAGCCTTCCATTGGATCTTCGGCAAATTTTCAAGTCCCTCAAGTTTTTCCCAAATTAACTTCGCATGGAAATCGATCGGAATCATTTTTGCGCTATCAAAAAACTCTTTTGTTGTGGCTTTTACATAATGTCCTGCGTTACTGTTTTATGTAGATCCAATTCCGCAATGCACTTATTAAAATACAATCACATAAACATAAGGATTTATTAGTAAAGTAGTATGTACTTTGAAAAAGGTATTTTAACTGATTATCCTAGATGAGTTTCTCGTCTCTGACATGCTAATATCGTTTACGAAGATAAAAATGGTATCGGTTGCGTTAGATTAAATACCTCAGACTGTGTAACTTTTACGACCTGAGCAACATTTGTTACAACCGAAAGCCCAAATTGTCTTGGATGCAGAGAAAAACGAATGTGAGCATCCCCGCAGGTAAAAATAAAGCTGGCGCAGATATTTTTATTTATAAATATAAAACGTGTTTAAAATTGGCTAATTAGAAAAGAATAAATTTCAATGCATCACAGAATCAATCTGCGTTCTACTTATTTTACAAATAAAAATAAAGAGGTAATATTAGTTATGCTTCGATATTTAGTATCATAACTGTACGCTGTACCATAAAATTTAACTAATAGTATTAACTAATAACTGTTAATAAATATTTACGTAGTCTGGAAACATTTTGTCTCACATTTCCAGTATCTAATTAGTCAATAATAAAGTTACCTAACTTGAGTTGTAAATAATGTGCGGATACTTCCATTCGAAAAATTCTTAGCAGATATGCTTCCCTTTTACTTTTTCAGATTGAAGTCAATCGTATATTTAAATGATATGATTCTTCTTTGTTATAATAAAAATTAAATGTTGATACTGTTTAATTTTCGGTTTGTTTGGAATTTAAATTCACAGTTTTCGGATGTTCCAAGGAGTGTGAAACTTCTTAGAGGACAATAATTTAGTATATTATCATCATAGATAAGTTCGATGAGGCGCGCTTAGTTCTTGAGAGTAAAAAACTTTTCTAAAGGGACGAAGGATTTTAAATTTTGTGAACCCGATCATTTCTACCGCCAGAATGACAAAGTTATTGATCAGATGGATTTTATACAAAGAGTACATCAAATAAATTCGAACGGAGAAGATGCGTTCATCCCAATGGAAATCAAGCTCGTCTAATAGAAAAAACATCCCCGGGGAATCCCGGAAGGGTTGAAAAGAGCTTTTCCCCCGAAACAGGAGAAGTTCCTCTTGACCGTACAACAAAGCGAGACAAATCTTTTTTCATTCATCATCGGTGAATCAATCGACTACGGGATTTCTGTCGGGCAGTTTCAAAATTATGCGGTAAAAGGAAGCATCGTCTCTGGGACGCGGCTAACAAGTCGCAACAGCGACAAATTATAAAGCGGAGAAAAAATAAAAAGAAAAAGGCGTTTTGCATCCGGAAAAGCGGAGTAGATTTCCCGGCAACCCCCGAGGCCGTCAATGTCTTTCTAAACAACCATTTCGGCGTTTCATAAGTCAAATCAATTGCTTCTTACGGGGGATTAAGGTTCCCCCTTCCCTTTTGTCACAATTTTATCTCATGTGCTGCATCTAAGTGCCCGGGGTGTAATCCTCAGCACTGTTTTTTAGTATGAACGTTTATTTATCCGAATGATGGCCGTTGCGAGGAGCTGAAAAGGAAAAATAAATAATTCTGATAAACGTCGAGCCCGGGGGGGGATGACAAAAGCGTCGCTTACCGCGTGCGAAAACTCTCTGAAGTCTGCGGCGAAATTTAAACTCAGGAAAAATCCGAAAGTTAAGGAAACAAACGCTCTCCGATCCGGCATCGTACCTTATTGCTGTCGGTTTTACTGTCGGTCCAGTTTGGCTTATTCTGCTTTTCCGCTGATGTTTCAGTAAGCGTCGCGGAGGCTCGGCCAGAAAAGTTATTCACCTTTGACAAAAACCACTTCAACGGTAAATCCTTTTTTCTATACGATTTAGTAATTAATAATTACCTAAGAAAAATGAGGCTCGGAATTATTGGATATAATTTTCCCTCAGGTTCTATCGACCGTGAAGTAGAACTTATGAACACTTGAGGACCCCGAGACACGTAATTTTTTACAATTTTTTATTCTGCCGGCGAAGATAAAGAAGAAGCGAGATAAATCACTTTGCTAAGTAGAAAGTGTTAATGAAGAAGGGTGGCTTTCGAGATAATATTACAACAATGTTAATTAATCATTATAATTCTCTAAGATGCCCCGAAACCCCTTTTCACCCCTTGAATGGTGAATTTAACAGGTTTCGCCGCCGGAGTATTTTACCTCTTTGTTTACGCGTTATTATTTGTTACATTTCTTATTCGTGCACTCAAAGCTTTGTGTATATATATATATATAACGCTGTACAAATATCCGTTCAGCAAAATGCGATGATTGTTTTTTTTGATCGGAGTTTTCCTAATTGTTTCCTCAAAACTCGGATAGTCACTGATGACGGACCCGACCAGCAAGTCAAAAGGCAAACCTTAGACAATATTCCTTTTTTTGCTTTCCGAGCCGATCAATAAAGAACTGCCCATTGTGTTTATCTGCAAGAAGAAAGACGACGGTTTTATTACTATTTTCCATAAGCGTCTCACAGGTGCGCCTTTTTAAGTGTTACTGTTTGATTAATGCTTCTGGCCCAGAAATTTATATAATATGCCTTATTGTCTGGTCCGCTACTTATCTTTAAACATCACTCTCCATGTATTTTTTCGTTCATATAATAAAGGAATAATATTTCGAACGAAATACTTTCGAAACGCGTTCCTATGATTCTTATTCATTAACAATCGACCATTTCTGTTTTTCTTTGTTTGCGACATTAATTCGAAAAATTTTACCAATTCGCATTTCTTCCTTTAACAACGCTGAAATCCGATTCATAAAGTACGTTAATTTTCCTCTCGATTGGCGCCAGATCTTTCGGAATGTTTGATGGATGCATCAATTTCAATCCGAGAAATTGTTCAAAATAAAAATATTTATCGAGTCAGTTAATATTGATTAAAATAACCTCCGACCGACGCCTGGAATAAGCAAACTATTTTTTGGAGTCAAAAAATTTCCCTTCTTGTTCTCGGCCCATCGACATAACATTCATCATCATTCCACATCGTCGGCCTAACCTAACATCCCGGGATGGAAAAAAGTTTTGCTCCTGTTTAATATTTCGCACGGCGCGGCATCCGAAATATTTCGGTTTACCTTTTCGTATTTTTATGAATATTCGAAATGCCGATTTAATTATTTCCTTTTATCCGGAGGAGTATCGTGGAAAAACCGTCGCCGTTTATGTGTAAGCGTGGGCATCACATCACATCGTTTTTGCCATTCATTGCAATTGTAAAGTCCCAAAAGTGTATTTTGCCTTAAGTAAAAAAAATTACATTTATGTAAATTCCGTACTAAAAGTTGTGTTAATGGTAAAGCAAAGGGATACGTGAAAAGTGCAAATTGATATTTAATCAGCATTCAAATTTGCTTATTTTACTTATCATCGCTTTCATAAAATTGTTTTTAAGTGACACTACAAACGCTTTTATCATGCGATACAGGGACGACGTATTTTCTTGATTCTTTTATTTAAAATATCAACATTTAATCTTTCGGTCGTATCTCGCCTTGAAAACGGATGTTTAAATTATAAAATATTCTTGATTTCCTCGTCAGACCTAATAAATATATATCATCATCAAATAAATCAGCAGTTGCAATAAGACCTTCTAGATATGTATCTCATACTTCGCATTCTGTTAAACATCCTCCATACGATCTTGTTTTACGGTGAAAGATGAATCTGCAAATGGTTCTGATTTCGGATCATGTATAATAAAGACGATAAATTTTGAATTTTAATTTTCAAAAAAGGATTCCATTCATGGGGTAAAATTTAAATATTTAATAGCTGTGACTGTTTTAATGCGTAATAAGAAACTATAATATTTCACAGAGGATGATTTTCGTGTAAAGTATCAATTACTCTTTTGCGTAAACAAAGTGAGTGTTGATTCCGGCTGAAATGTTCGTAATAAAGAAAAGCAATGCCGATCTTCATTTTATTTATGGCACAGGTTGCTACCTACATCCTTGCGATATTTCCAACTTCAAAGTTTTTACAGGAAATTTTGTATTTGTAAACTTACTGTAAATACTGCGGCGAAAATACACTCCAGCTTATTTAACACCTTTAAATGAGGGGGACTTGCTTTTATTTACGAGAATGTTCAGGGACAGAAAATTTAGTATATAATAAATAAATTGTAAAATTATTTGCGAAAATTTTAAATATTTAAAAAAAAAAAATTAGATATGTGGAATTTCAGCATCAAATTTGGAGTTAAAGAGCACGTCTTATTAGTCTGTGCATTTTTAGTAGAATTTGGTAAGCTGCTCCCACGTGCAACCCAAACAAAACCAATTGACACGTATAAACGGTATCGGGATGCGATAGATTAAAAATAAAAAATTGATGTGATCAAATTCATATTTCGCATCACGCCCGCTGAAATGTTGCAAGCCGGGGCGAAGGCTTAGCGGAAAATATTAAAAATCCGTGGACGAACACTTGCATTTAATGCATTCTGCATATTGGAAAAATGTGAATAAAGAGTCTAAATTCGAAGAGGGCTGGAAAGCAATTTAGCGAACGAGAAACGACTTTTTTACCCGTTTCTCGGCATGCTTTCACGCGCGTCAATGTAAAAATTTTTCGTCGACCAAGATCCCGGGGTAAACCCGCAGAATTCGGAAAAAGAAGCCAACGAACGCAGCGGAATATTATTGAAAATCAATTTCCACGCGAAAACTTTCAGACGTCGCACAAGCCGGAAGGAGAACGAAGCGAAATCCGCACAAACTGGGGGTGAAGAAGATCGCGGAGCAGCGAAAACTCCATTTACCGGGCCCGACTCGTGTTATTGCCGCGTTGGATTCGGCGGCAGCGTGATGGGGGAGCTGAAAAGATGGCGAAAAAAAAAGTAATTTACCCTTAAACGGACGACCTTGAACCCCGCGACGCTGGCGACGCCTGAACCACGCCCACTGACACCTTGACACCGTCATTGGCCCGGAGGTCAACCGCGGGGGAGGTTCCCGACTTTTTTTCCTCATTTGCGGATTTCCAAGGCGATTTCTCTTGATTTCGCTTCCGCTAATAATACAATCCGATCGATTATCGGGGTCACGTGGTTTAGAGAGCACTCGAATATCAATCTGCACAATTTCAAAAGGTGGTAAGTGATTTTTTTTTTTTTTTAATATTCTCAGCTTAAAACAAAATCGGGAAATTTATTTTTTTTCCCGCTTTCCGTCAGTGCTTTCTCTGCGCCGTTACGCGATGAATTTCCTCGTTAATATTTTGGATGAATTGCCGTGCTTCGAAAGAGAAAAATATTTTTTTTTTTTTTTGCAAAAAATATTTTTAACCCATCCAGATTTTTATTATTGAATGGTTTCGCGAAAGCACAAAGTCATCACTAACGATTGGAAAGACGCCATTTAATTATAATAAGTTCACAATGGTTTTACGATGAAGTTTATTAGACTACAAATCAACAGACTTTATAACGTATAACTTGCAGTCAGATTTTGTGCTGTCTGGCACTTTTAATAATATCAAAATTATTAATGGCTGGCTTGGAAACACAAAGCTATTACCAATCGGCTGGGTGGTAAAGGAAAATTCTGGGGCTTTTGCTTTTCAGGTATTACATCATCGAAAGTGGCACTGTCATTGTTAGCGGTGCCACATTTCGTGTTTCTTTCAAGGGGTGACGGCAACGCCAGCCGCGGTTCTTCGCACTCATCACGAATGAAGTCCTTAACGGTGCGTTCATTCCGGTCATTTTTCTGGTTTCGACATCAGTCGTAATGAAGTTATGCTTCCACCTATTTCGTTAAATTCATAAATTTTATTTTCTGCCCCTTCAAAATTATATCATAAGATAAACTTACTCGGGATCGCAATTGTGAAATAACTCTTTTAAATGATCTCTGTTATGCGCGCTAGTAAGCAATAATTGTAGAAGGTTAAGCAATTTTTGCATCAGAGCAATGGCTGAATCCATTAATATTAAACATATTAATAATTTCACTCGAAAATTCATTGATGAATGTTCTTAATAGAGAGTTAAAAACGATTTATTAAACAACCATTTATCAGACTTTCTTTATTGAATGTTCGTTGCGTCACATCCTCGGAAATCACATCTCGGAGGCATTTGCATGAAATTAGTTGAAGCGCCGAGGAAGCTTCAAATTGGAGTGACACATATGAAATGTGAAAATTTAAATTAAAGTTAATTATTAATCTGTAGCACGTTCATATACATACAATGGTCGAACGATTGCACTTCGAATGATGAAAAATATTTTGACCGTTTAGATCGTAGGCATTTAGAATTTCACATCGGTAATATCCCGGTTGCTCGAGCCACTGGATAAACACCGGATTCGAAAGAAGAATTGATATTGGTACGCAGTGCAGCTCTTTGGCCGACAAATGTAAAGTCAATTTTTCATTTTCAGCGGGAAATCATGAAACAATGCCGATCGGACGCGGTTAAACATACTAATGCTGAATTAGCGATCCTTACGGCATGCATCGTGAGGTGTCTTAGTGACGCGCAATTATTCTTTCATTTCAATGTCTCGTCATTTTTCCTTTCCGTTTATAAAATCCGCATATCACGAAGATTTTCGTATTTGCATCCGATCTGAAATAGTTTTAGCGATCGATTTTGGGACGCGAAAAAAAAAAAAAAACGCGTCAGGCTAAACGCTCTCTGGAAAAATTTTCTTTTCCCACATTTCCAGTTTTTTTTTTCTCTGTCGCCTCTGAACGTGGCACTTGCGGTACTTAATTCGTGCTGGAGGTGCATTTTCCGGAAGAAAAAGAATTTTTACCTGGCCTTTTGCGAAGTTCGCAAATTCTCCCAAATCTCGGATGATATTCGGGAGTTAAGTTTCTGGGGCGGGACATAAGGAGGAGGTTGCGTGAGCAAATATGATCCGGAGGAAAGGGCTCAGCTCTAAAGAGATTGAAAGATGGCAAGCGCGAATCAACATCATATTTTGAATTAGTTAACCACGCTTGTGTTATTTATCTGAAGAGCGAAACACGCGTTTAAATTTGACAATTATTGTGATTTCAAATATTTCACGAAATCGGGTCCGTTCGCGTTTGAAGACGGTCGAGAGGCCAGCATCTGCAGCAGGGAAGGCTGCCCGGAGAGGGACAGATTCCCCTTTGGCATTTTTCGCGATTTCCGGACTTCGGTGGGAAGTCCCGAAAAAAAAAAAAACGCGGTCCAAGCACCGAAGTCCGCATCGGGATGCTGCGGGACCGTGCCTGGTTCTTCGGGAAGAAGGGAACGAATCCGACCGCAGATCCCGAAAAAAGAGAAGGAGCTTTCGAAAAAAAATTGTGAAATTTTTTAAAATGCTTCGAGCAGTCGTAAGTGCAACAAAGACGGAGTGATCCGCTCTGGGCGACTTCCAAGAGAGATGGAAGGATTTGACGGGAATACGCCAATGAGAAGTGTGGCAGGGTGTGACCTGCAACCCGCAACACATGGTTGCCTGGCAACCGACCCATGGTAGGGGAATAGGTCGAGACCGGGCAGGGTTCACGAATACGCCGCTCTTCGCTCTTCAGTCGACGGTTCTAACCTCGTGTGTTACGTGTTGTCTTTGTATCGTGGCCTTTTTGGCCTCGCAGACGTTTTGGGGCCGAAAGGTTGTCCCCTTTGTTTTCAATAACTTTGAAAACGGACCTTTTTGTTATTCGCATCGCTTCATTTTCGTGGCGAAACCTTTTCCCTCGCAGTTTTCACGGCACCGCGGCCTTTCCCTCGGGTTTTTTGATCGAAGTGAAAAGGAAATCTGTGATAACTTGAAAAAGTGTCATCTTCCCGCGGTATCGGAAAGTGACTCCCTTTCCCTTGACAAGGGGTAGTTCATATTATATGTAAATGATCATGATTAATAATAAATAATGTTGGAAATTTTAACTTGAGAAAAGTGCGGTTTCTGGTGGTAGTTTCACTTACACTTTTTTATATAGCAAATATATAAAAACAAGTGATATTTGCATCTTAGTGTCGATTTTTCTCTGTTACCAAAGTTTGGCGGATTCCGCCTGTATCCGACACCATTATTATACCGCACAACGCATTGGCGGTGTGCGCCTCAGTACCCGGGGGCTTTTTCGGCTCCCGCCCCGGGGGCCCAGGGCAACCGCCCGAAGGTAATAAAAAGCATAATCATTTTTTACGGTGCCGCCAAAAGGGAAAAATAAATTTGAAATGCCCGACGAACGTTCGGTAGTTGATTTCCGCATATATGTAATAATGAGTTAGTCGAAACTTATGATCTTTCCATCAAAACATCCCCTTCGTAAGTCAGTTTTCAATGCAGTGAATTTTAAAACCGATCTTCTGCACGCATAAAACTGCATAAACTTTTTGCTCATAAAAAATAAATTCAATTTGATTTAATCGGTTGCTGCTAATATCGTAGTTTCGTAGATTCTTGAATAGGGAAAGACGAATATTCTGGATTTACGTAGATACCGAACGCAAAAACAACGAAGAATAACCCTCAACAAGTAAGCATTAAAAATAGCGTATAATAAAGGTAATTTCATGCAAAAGGCAGTATGTGTTGTTATTGCTGTAAAAAGTTGGAATCTAAAAACCGCGTTCGCCAAATGCAGGTTAGAAGGGGTTCCTTAGTTGGAAATATCGTTCGAAATTGAAACTTTTGACATCGGACTCGCTTCGGCCGGGTCTCCGCACTCGAATTCGAGCAGAATCAACGGCGCCGAATCCCCGGCGACGGGTACGTAAATCAAAAAGGGAATTTTTTCGAAGAGCACCGGAGCAAAGGTTCGGAAACATCCGAAAGGGTAAAACTCAGGTATCGGTCCGGGGCGAGAAAAACGAGAACCGAAACGGAACAGATGAGGTGCATGGCCCTGTCGGAATTAATAAGTTCATCCTCGGCTCGCGAGGAAGACCAACGGACGCGTCGAGCGAGAGAGTCGCAACGTTACGGAAGAACGATCCGGATCCCCGTGAAATTCACATCTGGTCAGGTTAGAGTGACCGGCTCGAACGGAAGGCGTTCTCCGGTAACCCGGGGAAGTTTCCTCCGCGGCGAGGTCCGGCGGAAAGCGTTGGACCGGAGCAGGGCGTGCGGCGACGTGAAATTTCACAAGTTACCGGACGAAAAGGCGGGCGTCGGCCGTCTCCCGGGCACGGGCGGATTTGCCTGCTCCGGCGTCGGACGCGGACGGGGTGCCCCTCGGCAGATCCCGACGAACGCTTTGGGTGGTCGCTCGCGGCGCTGCCGCGGATCCTTCCTTCTCGAAACCGAATTCGACCGTCGGTTTTCCCCGCGGATAATCCGCATCGGCAGCCGACACGCTCTTCGCACGCCGCTCGCAATCCAAATCTCTGCGGCCGACAAATCTGATTAAAATCGAGCGAGCTCTTTAAACCCATCGAGGTGAATACGGAAAGGGAAAAAAAAAATCTTCTTAATAGTCGAGGATGAAAAAATAAAATAACAAAGGGGAAACCGTGGGCAAATTGCATTTAAGGTGCAGCAGCAGGTTGGTGAATGCATTTTCATTCACTATTATCTTTCACAATGAATCTGTTTTATTTAAGGCTTTCCTCGCTCTAATATCCGGCAGATATCCGTGCCGAAAGAAACCCTTCTCGACTGCATAATTCGAGTTGAATTGAAGCGCTTTGAACCCTAAAATTTCATTGAAAATTATTCCCGCTTGCATAAAGCGCCGAATTAATAATAATCTTTGGGTAATTCTTCAATTTTTGCGATTTGCCAGAATTTGTTTCGATCGCATGAACCGGAAGTCAGCAGCGCCAACTCGGGAGACGGGAAATCGTTTGCCGCGTCAAAGCTGGAAAAAGAACGAGTTGCGTCCGTTTACCTGGGAGGGAGGACCGAAGCGGGAGCCGGCCCTACGTTTTCCTTTCCCGCGTTTTTCCGCGGGATTTTCGCGCGAATTAAAAATTTCATCATTTGAATCTCGAAAATGATGTGAACTGCAAGTTTCCGTTCGTCATTTGCAGCACGCGGACGCTCTCGATGTCGGTTTCCTTAAAATTTTTGCTCCGCGTGACCCGTCGTCCTCTGCCCGAATCGGAAGGTGTGGAGCATCCGCGGAAAAACTCGACCCCGGATCCATTTTCGTTCTTCTTCACCCCGGCCGCAGATTTTCGGGCCGTCCAAGACGCACTTCGAAAATTAAGCCCTTAAGAAAACGGCCGATGCCTCTAATTGTCCTAATACGATCTAATTACTGACCACCTTAAAGAGACCGGCTTTAAATTTAAAGCTAAGGCTAATTTTTTTCTTTTTTCTATTAGTTTGTTAAGAGTACTAATTGTTTCCTACTTTTACTCTAAATGGGCAAAAAATTTGTTGCCCGAAGGTGTATAATGTGAAAAAAAAAAAAAAATTTTTCTCTTAAGATCTCGAAATTGCGCTTCTGGTAACCTAAATCTCTGGCGGCCAGCGGGTAAAAAAACCGAAAAACACGTCTGGGAGCACTCTTTCAAGTCGCTTAATTTGATCCCGACATTTCCAAGCGGTGGAAAATCATTGCAGCTCAAGTCCTTTTTTTTTGTAAAGCCCAAAAAATCCTGGATCGGAAGCTTCGGTACCTGATCCGGGGGGAAGAAGCCCCGAGCGCAAGATTAATTCCCAGGCATCGAATGTTGTTTCGTTAATTTTCCCTCATCCGAGTACCACCAAGTTCAAATTCCGTGGTGGAAAGCGAGGAAAACATATATGCGTATGTGTGTGCGTGTGCGTGTGCGTTCTTCGATTGCGACTCGACAATACTCTTTTTTCTTATTTTTTTTTTCTTCACATTTCCTAAAAATTACGGCTAGCGCGGTAAATAATTTTGAAAATATTTTGTTGGGTTTTCTGCGTTGGTTAATTCAATGGGAAAGATCGAGGAGAATGGAGAACCGAGTGAAGAAATTGCGGGAAAAGATTTAGACGCAGATAAATTGGAAATAATGTAGAATTTGCCGATTAGATCATCGAACAGAAAAATTCCGTTTTGGAAATAAGCATTCTCATTAGAGATTAGATTGTAGAAAGTGATGATTTCTTTTTTGTACATGTGTATATATATACATACGTACATATATATTATGATTACAAATCTCGATATAAAATGCAATTCCGATTGTGCATACGTTAATGTCTTTTCACTCAACTTTCTTCTCGCCCTTACACGTTAAGGCTTAACCCGGTCCATAAATAAAAATGGCATCGTGAATTACTATGAAAATTCGCGTTAGAAAAAAGCAAAACCTGTTTTAATTAGTCAACGATAATGTAAATGGCTTTTTTTCCTTGTTCTTTCAGGCAAAATATTTTCTCCGCCAGAAATCACAACATTGGAGCTGGGGTTCCCTCGGAGCATGGCGTTAGTGGCACCGCCGCCGACTGCGTGGCGCGAGCCCGGCGCTATGCTGGGTCCAGGCCTGGGCCCTCTCGGACCAGGTCCTGGCCCGGGACCGGTCACGCCCACTCAAGCCGAAGACATCACCGCGCTGGTTCCGTCGGGTCGGGAACTTCAACAGTCTACGACTCCAGGCTCCCAGGCGAACTCCACGCAGAGCGGAGGATCCAACAACGGCGTCGACAAGAACCAGAACATAGAATGCGTCGTGTGCGGAGACAAATCCTCCGGGAAGCACTACGGGCAGTTTACCTGCGAAGGTTTGTGGCTCTTTTCTTTTGTCCGGGAGCGCGCGAAGGGAAGCTCCCCCGTTAGGGTTCCCCGCACCGAGGCGCTTCACCCCGCGGCACGGATTAAGACGTCCGCGGCTCTCCGGTGGCCGCGTTCGATCGCGCCGGAGGAGGAGAGAAGATTCCGCGGTTCGTCCGCATCCCGTCCACCCATCGTGCAGACTCCCGCGGCACGTTCGCGGGTTTCCCGTCGTCCGGTGTTCTCGCCGCCTTCCGTCGCCGGTTTTCGGTTTCGAGGCGGGCGAGCTCTGCGTGGGGTCCGCACGCGGATCCCGCCGGAGCCTCGGCAATTGGGACGTCTTCCTCTGTTTCGGGAGCGAAATCCCGTTAACGGACGAGGCGATTGTCTGGCGCCGGCTCTGATTCCCGGCCTCCGTTATTCGTCGTTAATTCAATTACTATGCCGGCCGCGCCGATAGTTTTATCGTTCTTTGATCTGCGCGACGTCCATTTGGAGAATTTTAAGGGACTTCCTTTATTCCGATCCGAAATGTTTGACCGTTCCCCGCGAGGCCGGGGGCAGCGATCAAAATCCGCCTTCTGCCGTGCTTTTTATGGTTCATCCTCCGAACTGCTTAATGTCGCGCTGCATTTTAAAACCGCTTCGGCCGACTCACGTTGACCACGTTAAGTGCCGATTCATCGGCAAAAACTGGAAAAGAAACTTAATCGTCGCTTCGCGGTGAAAAACCGCTACGCGGAGCCAATCTTCTCCGGAGAACTGGAGTGTTCGTCTTTTTCCAGGCAGCATCACCTCCGTGATATATTGGAATAAAGTTTTATCTGCTAAGAATTTCAAGAATCAGGTTCTGTACCCGATCACGTGATCCTATACCTGGTTCCAAGGTTTTTTCTAATCTGTTTGAATCTCTCTCGGTATCACTCGGTCTTTCTTTCTGACGATCAACGCGGATCGTTTTTTTCCCTCGCAATTAGCTTTGTTTTGTTGCCTTCGTTGGTAGGTGTCGAGGATTTTCGCTCGTTTTGCCGCGGCGCAGGACTGCTCCGCAAAAAAGTTTTCCATCTGAAATCTTGGTCAATGGAACATCCTGTATAGAGTGTAATTAAAGAGAGTTATTGGCGTTCCGCGTAATTAGCTTTAATGGTGCGCGTTAGAGGTCTGGGTTATGTTGATAGATTATTAATATTTTGCTAATCGTGGAAGATAATTCGGGACGTTCGGTGAGGTCTGATGATTGTAAGTAAGGTCGTGACCTAAAGAATAGCCCGACTAAGGTTGATTCGGTCGCTTTTCTTCTCGATGAACGTGGCACGATGACGGGTACGATCGAGGTTTGGGGCTTGTCTCGGGGCTCGCGAATTTGAGGCTACCGAAAACCCTTTTTTTCGGCATCGCTTCGTCAGCGCGGCCGAGATGCCTCTTCGCCCAAAATTGCTGTTGAAGTTTTCGCCAAAGCGACGAGACCGGTCGAGGCTGGAGAATCCCTCGTGTGGTACCAGCGGGGATTAAACTATTAAGCGCGAAAAATTACGTAAATCCAAGATCTGCTGCTGAATTTTTTTATGGTCTCGATATTGCTTTACGGAAAGTTTTACTTTCCGAAAATATTGTCAAAGTAGTTGAAGTGGGAAATCGGACGCAACTTAATTTTATTATTTTACGGGAAACGGACACGAGTTTTTCCATTGTCGACACCTAATAAAATTGTTCATAATGCAATTATCTGGTTCCAAAATATAAAACCGAAACTTCATAATATAAATAAGCTTTATAGTTAATCGAATGCGTACCTAAGATCGCAAAATATATATTTGACGTATATAATTTCAAACCATTGCGACTATTATTGGGTAAATCGGGAGACTTGCAAAAATTTGATCCAACGTTATCGAAATTTTAATAATATTTCCTACGTGTAAAGTGCACATGACACAATCATGTAATCATGGCAAATGATTGTGTCGAATTTATACCTTTAATTTTATTAAATGTAAATGACAAATTTCGGCTGCCGAAATACATGGTGTAAAACGTTTTCATCGTTAAACTATATTTGATATTAACAACTTTTGTAAGGTTTCGAGCCTTTTCGATTAGTGCATTGTACAATACAATATATATTTTAATTTTGATGTGCAGAATCACGATTATGTGACGAGATCGGTTCCTTTCTCCGAGATAACGTCCAGATGAAAAGTTTTTACACAAAAATTAAGTTCTTCGAATGGATGTATCCCAACGGGTCTAGGTTTGAAGCCGAAATTTAATCATCCCGAAGGTGGGAGACTTAGGTTAGTAAAAATGTCTTTACCTAAATTTTTCGATTTTTGCTTCTGCTTAATTTAAAACCAACTCTTTGGGACGTGTACTTCCGCAAAAACTTGGAGAAAAAGATTTCGATAACATTTTGTTAAAATTAAAATTTCTAATTTTATTTCTTTTTCACAAATGCCAGTTTCACGTAGTAAACATTTAAGTGTTTCAATATTGTTAGTAACAAGGTTCTACCTTATGATCCAAACAATATCTCGGTTTTTATTTGAAAAGAAAGAAATGAAGTTCATTCATAAATGACAGCTCAATTTGTTGTTATTGTATCTTTGTATTTGTGCTATACTTCCATTACTTGTGCTAGAAACGCGTTTCCGTCTCATTCGAGAACTGTAAAAGCTACATATGTATATGTAGCAATCTTTTTTTTCAAGCTTCAGAGAATTAGTAATTTTAAAAAAACGCCTCCTACAATCAAACACTACAAAATTTTTTGATAATTTAAAGCATCGTCATTGATGAAAAGATTTACTTTTGAATATTCCATCTATTTATGGGTCACTTGCCATACTTTAAAAACAACATCATGCATTAAAAAAATAAATAAATAACATAAAAAAATGAGATTAAGAAATATAAATTTTAATAAATACGATAAATAAAAGTTAACTATTGATCATGAAAAGTTAATAACTTTTAAAACGTGCAATTTTTTGCACGTGCATTGGGTTATAATTTTTAATTAAAAACTAAAAGAAATTTAGGCAGAAATACGAATTCGCTTTGGCTTGCAATTAACCGGAGAGTTTTCGATTTTCCCGGCGCAAATCCGTTCGATAATTCCGTCGACTTCGTCCTGCCTGAAGATTTGCGCTCGTCAAGCGAAGTCACCTGCAATCCCATGGAAAGAGCAAAAGGTATGCTTACAAGAGTGTGACCAATTAAAGGTTCACATGGGCAGAACGCTGTCTTAGTCGGTTTGGATCTGACCGCGGATGGCGGGGCCAGGTTTCAGGTACAAACGCAGATCCCTTGGGCGCATAATCAACGAGCAGAACATACAGTCATCCCACGAATTGTAAATTAATGTTTTTATACACATTCTTATAATTACGCTGCTTTCGGTTTAAAAATCATCCTTTTATTCCACGAGACTCGGTCATCAGGGCCATATTAAGGGGTTCCGACTATGTAATCGTATCATTCACACAATTGCTCTTAGTGCTCTGCTACGGGACGCATCAAAGTTGTGCGGAGAGATCACACCACCTTACAAAGCGTTTTCCATTCGTACCGGTTCCTGGCTGGACGGCAAACAGTGCGAGTGGAGTGGCGACCTGTGTCAGGCACACTTTGGAAACGTTCCTAAAATCCCGAGACGATTGCGAGTAATTTAAGCAAGACATGCCGAAAACAACAGCAGAATATTCAGATTATTTGTATTAGAACTGCTGATAAAATTCGATGCTGTCTGTTTTCAACTTTATCGAATTGCTTTGAAAATGCCCAGAGTTTAGCGAAATTAATTCGAACATTTTCAAAATAATCGCAGTGGTTTGACTTAAAAAAATATCGCAGCTTTTGAATAAAGAAACGGAGTTAGGTTTAAATCAAACTTAAATGGAATATTTCCAGATGTAATGAAAAAAAAAAACATATATTTGATATCATTTTCCGACTGCTGATGATAAAAAAAATTGAAATAATAATTCGAGTTCAAAAGTTAATTTTGAATAAGAATATTAATAATAATATCATCATTTTCTTTATCATCTATCATTATGTATTTTTTTAATAAATTAGTACTTTAAAAGAAATATATTAATAAATATTCATTTGCATTCGGTTATTTATTGCGCGTTATTTTATAGAATTTTCCGTACCAATACCAGTTATAACGCACAGTCCAATTCTGGTGAAGCTTTGAATTTTAACGGAAGTAAAATTTAAAATTCGGATTTCCGATTTAATTTACGACTGAAAATGGAAATTCTAAATTTTAGGTTTTTATTAAATATTTCCTTTTGCTAAGGCTGAGCTTGAAGTCCGGTCGGGCTTATGGGAGAATCGGGAATTAAACTTGCCGTAAAACCTGCGGAGACAAGTGCAGACATTTTCTTGTGTAACATCATTCGCCATCGCAGGAAGTTTTTTCGTATTTTAACAGTAATTTCGGAAGAAAAACCTCCTTTCGACGTGCAAACCCATAAAATTAGTATTTGGGGCAGACCGAGACCGAATCTAACCCGTTCAGGCAACAAGCCATAAAAGTTTCTCCCTATCGTAAATATTTTAGAAAGTTTTCAAACTTCTCCATCATTCATCAACATATTTTTTTCGTGTATTCTTTTTATGTCGTACAATTGCACAAAGCCGTTTAATATTTCACTGTTTTTTTATTTTTTTTTCTAAGCATCTTCCTCGTTTTCAGAAATCGGAAACGTGATCGTATGCTTGTGGCTCAACTTTTACGTTGCATCCTAGCCGTCCTTTGATCACGGCACCATATATTAGTCGAATTTTAGATTCTGACTTGGGTTACTCGCCGGAATTCGCGGTTTCGGCCTTTTTCCTCGGATAACGCGAAAAAAAAGAGCGGCATCAGTCGTAACGTTTCGGCGTTCGTTCTAAGGAAAGTTTTCCCGAGTGTCCGATCAAACTCCGAGATCAAATGTGCATCGCTGTTTAAATGTAAATGCAATTTAGCTGCTTAAGAAAGTAATTTGCGGTGTTCTCCGTATAATTATTCATAGATTTTAAAAATTGATTTTTGATAAACGCTGGATTCGGATTATTTAATATTACATTAGGAGCATAATAAGTTCTTTTCTGATTGATACCGATCGATTGGGTCGAGCATTGCAAAGCTCGTATCCAACTCTTCCACCGTTCGGTTTTGGTATTTTTCTTAAATGCCCTCGCGGTAAGGATTGTTCAGCAGGCAAACCGTTTGTGTGCTTTGCGGAAAATTTTGTTAACGCGTAACCAACGGGAAATAGAGCGGTTTGGCGGCATTCTAGTCGGTTCTAGTTGGATTCACTATGCGATGACACGAAATTTGTAATAGGATGGGGAAAATAAGAGAAAAACCTGTTTTTCTGATCGTTAAGACAAGGTATAAGTAAGTTTTAATGGAACATTATGTGTGTAATAAATGTAGATGGCGCATAGATTTATGCGGTGGGTCCGCAAAGAGTTTGAACCGAAATAACCAAAATTTTGCCGCACGGGAAATTTAAAGTTTCGATCCGTTATTACACAAAAATTTAATTAAATATTAACATCACTCTTGGTTATATATTAAAATAAAGGGTGTAATTTTATTAGTCGAGTACTTATGAACCACGCCCGAAGGGCTTGTTTAGGAAGATGATGGTGAAATCAATAACATTTTTTCATAGAATGTAAATTATATTAATTAGTTTAAAATGTTTATATTGATATCTTTATATTTGGAGTTTGGTTTAGGAGGTAGGAATCTGAGTTCCGAAAGAAGCACGAAGGCAACTTCATTTAGATTCGATCAAAAATTCACACTTGGAACCTAAGAAATGTCACCGGGTAAATGAAAAAGCCTTGAATTCTGAACTTTATTTTCATTCATTCAGTCAGAAACAGAAACTGTCAGGCCGAACGTAAAACTATTGGGAAGATTATTTTTGCTCTCGCAGCTTAAGAGCTTGGAATGATAAATAATTTGTCTCGCAGGATTTTGCCTTGTTCGAAACAAAGTAAGCTAAATCTTCAATAAAAATTTTGTTTCCCTCATTGCAAATTTTTAAATTTGACTTTGCGTTATTCGCAAACTGAATTTAAATTAAAAATTTATTCTAAAATGCCCAAGTCAATTTGATTGGGGAACCTCTTTTAGCATTTGTTCGTCAGTGATTCCTTATGAAATTGTTTCATTTTCGATGTTTTTTATTGATTTATAATGCCGAGCCCGTTTGCAGGTTTAGAATTTCTGTTTCTAAATCGTTTACCATAAAATTAATGAAGTTTGACAGTTTTGGATTTTATGCAGTTTTCTTTGTTTGCGAAAATTTTTTTTTCAGTTTAATTATCCACAACATTTAGAATTATAATTGTATCCGACACGCAATATTTGTCAAAATCAATTTGTTTTGCATCACAAATAAATTCATGCGGAAATACCGAAGATTATTTAGAAATTTCTTTTCATTTCTCTAAACAAAGTTAAATTTCATCATTCACCTAAAATCACAAAGTACTTTATAATTGGAAAGAGGAACAAAGCATTCGATTTGAATTTTGGCATTATCCTAAATTGTATGCAAAGCCAAACTGTTAGATCTGGCTGTATTGAAAATACAAGAAAAGATCCCAAACAAAATTTTTAGTTATTACGGTGAAGAAAGTTTCATACTAAGATCGTAGCAAATTAAGGAAATCTAAAATCATTCGCGGTTCGTATCGTGGTATTCAAATTAATATTAAGTAGGAAAATTTAGATCTCCGTTATTCTGAATGGGCAATTTTTATTACTGCCAATTCATATTAACCAAATTTGGCTTATGTTTGTTTGGTGCAAAGTTTTTATGTCTCTCTCAATTACGGTCGATGTCGCTGCCCTTTGAAAGGGAAAAAGCGTCAGGTTAAATCGAATCTGTAGTAGCTTTTTCATATCTGAAAATCTGTAAGATCCTTCTATTGGAACTTTATCTGAAATTGCAATGTGGGTTGTAATAGTTTAATTTCAATATCGAAGCAAAATGGCGCAAAATTTGAATTCATTTTAAAGTTCACAATTACATTTTTTCAATGCCAAATACATTCTGAATGCATTGCTTTAAGCGCGAAAAAGGCGATAGTTTTATTTATTGGAGAAATTTATGAATGCGCAGTTCATTCGCGTATATAACAACATTGGAACAAACAACTGCTGGAATGTGAAAATTGTTGATGTCTTCCTGTACATTACCATGGCTCATCAGTCAATTCATCCACCAAATTCCTATAAATAAATTTATATGGAAGTTGCTAGCACATCTTTGTTCTATAGATTTACATCAAATTTCATAAAATAATTGCTGTAAATTTTGGCTCGCCAGCGCATCAAGGTTTTTGTGCAAGTGTACACAGCCGCAGATTCATTCGGACAAAAGTCTTTTGCGGATTTTTAAGTGAATGTTTCAACCTGAGCTTTTTTTCCGATGTTTTCATATTATAGAAATTTATAAATTTTTTGGAAAATGTGGTTAGCAACTATATTATTAAAATACCAACCACAAATATTCTATCGTTTTCAGTGTGATTTCTCATTTTCTAATAAATTATAATATAAGTACATTTGAGATCGTAACGTTTCATACCTTATCCTTTACTGTTTTTAAATATAACTTGATTGGACACGTGGTTTTAAAAATTGTTAAAGAATTCACAAATTGAGTCTGAATTTAACTGAAGTTCGGTTCAAAAAATTTAAATGGTATTAAAATGTGTATATTAAATGTATTTGATTGTAAAATATGAACATTCTTATTTCCAACATCACACATTACTTATTTATTTATTTTTCGTTTTAGATGTATCGCAGTTTTCACAAAATTTGGTTTTATGATGCATTTATACGTTATTTTATATTTTGTACATTGTGGGTATCTTGTAAAAATGTTCAGGAACTTCAAAATCAGCTCCATATACACTCCAAAAAAATAACAAATATCGTAATATTTCATCCATTACAAAAGTGTATGAATATATGTATAATAATCAATTCTATTAAAAATATTGTTAAGAATAATAAGAGTTTCATAAAAATTGTTGACGAGCCGTTACATATGAATAATAGATGTATATCATTTTTGAATAAAGCTATTTCCAAAGATTAATTATAACATAAAGTATATAAAATATTCAATTAAGGGGTCTCATCTATATCTGACATAAAATATTTATTAATAACTTTTTAATTTCGTATATTTCGTGATTAAAATTGCAAAATGATTTTATACCTTTTATAAGTCAAGCTTAAAAAATTAGCTTGTTTATTCTGCTTATTGATTTTTTATATTACAACCTTTAAAGTTATCCAAGACAATCTTTTATTTCCTTGGGTTTTGCAGCTAATATAAAAAAAATAAAACGAAAGGTCATTTAGGATGGAGATTACGATTTTAATATTCTTTGGATATTTCGATTATAAGCCACTCGGGTCGATGGAAACCCGCCCTAAGCTTAATGAAAGGCCATATAATGGGTGAAAAATTTTTGGCACTAGTTGGAAGGAAAAGATTATGATAGACGTCGTTTGGACTTTTGGACTTTCAGATATTAAACTACTTCTTTATTTAAAAATGTCAGAAATAGTCCTGAAACTGAAATTTAATTTATTGGTAATTTTTTACGTCGCTACAATAGCAACTAATGAGAAAAATCTGTTACTTGATGGCAGGAAAAAATTTAGGTATTGGGAAGCAACCAAAGCAGAGAATCTCTTAACCAATGTCAGGATCTCAACTGCGAAAACGGGACACCAACAATAAATCCAAATTATTCCCTGCCACCCTCAAGAAGCGTCTTCTGAAGATTTATGTTTCGCCTCGAATTATTCCAGGCCCAAAAGTTTACCCTCTTGGGGTGCCGGGGAAAATTTTCCTTAGAGAATCTTCATCAAGAGTCATCTCGCTTTAATGCGATCTAAGTGAATTCGAATACTTATCTCGAATTGACGGAAGGATTCATTCGAAAAAGGATCTTCCGCGGTCTGCAGCGTTCTTCCAGCCGTAACTGCTGTCGTCCTGGAGTCTTCGCCGATTCCGATGAACTGAATTTGTGTTGAAAACTTGGTTAGGTTGCCTTTCAATTCTGGGAGGAAAGAGAAATGCTTTTCGAGAAAGTTTTCAACTTTTTGATTTCATATATATTTATCACCATGAAACGCAATATGCCCGTGAATCTTCTTGAAAATTGGGTCATTTTCGATGACCATAAAAGTTTTCTACATGGGTGGCAGAAAGTAACGTTCCAGCCTTGTTGTATTTCACTATAATACGTGGCATCCTTTTAAACGAGTCTCAAAACCTGAATCAAAAGTTTTATTGGTGCAAGTCGAATTTACGGTTATTATGAACATCAATTTTATTGTGATATTCATAAAATTAATTGGGAAATTTTCTTAATATATGAATGCCGTCTGTGAATGCCTGGAGAAGTGTAAGAAGCATTTATAGATAAAATTGCGTAGGAAAGAAGGTGAACTGGAATGGAAAAATAAAAGAGGTGCCAGCGGTAAATTTTTATATTGTCAGCAAGAACGTAAATACGGTCTTCTCTTTATTTAATATTATATTTGCTCGTTAACCTTTCTTATATTCGATATTATTCCTTAGCTCTAAGCTAAAATACCTTTGAAAAATTCATTATTTAAGCTTTTTTAATTATCTTACCCTGTATATGCCAACATTTAATACAGATTTTTATGAAGGACGGATTCACAGATATTAAAACCTGCTCGCCGAGGATGATCTTCCGTATCGGGTCGGGAAATCATTGAAAATATTTATTTTTGAAAATTTGCCTTTTAAAAGTATTTAATGGACATTATCGTGAATATCTTATTATTGAATAAAAAATACCGTCCAGTAACTAAACCCAGATAATTTCCCATTTAGTATTAAGCAATACTCTGTCAAAGAATAGTCTGCTTTTCTTAAGAAATAATCCCCGAGAATAGGTATCCATCGACTGCAATACATAATGAATTAATAATTTACTTCGGCAATTCAACTAACATACTATTAATAATAGTGACTGGCCATTTTTTACATCTTAGTGCTTTCAGCTATATTTTTTTTCTGGCTGCATCAGAAATGACATTGTCATCATGGACAACATCTGAAGCAGTGGATTATCTGCGCTCCTCCTAAAATTCCTGCGCCCCAAGAAGGTTCATTTCCCATATGCAAGAGATAAAAGCTCTTGGGGTTTTCCTTGCTCGAAAATCTGATGCATCACCTTGTAATGAAATTCTTTTCTTCTGGTAATCCTGACACATGTTCAGAGAATGAGGAAAGGCTTATTGTGAGACGAACGTAAATGTCATAATTTGGTGTACTGACTCCATTTGAATCACAATTCGAAAATCGACAAAGTTGACGTTTGGCGTGGAAATGAATTTATAAATCATCTAAAATTTTCAGGTTTTTTTTTTTTTTGAGATTTCAGGCAGTTGAAAAATGCGACATAGGTACTGAAATTATATTATAAAAGTTATTTGTCGGTGCAATAGTTCATATGCGATCTAAACATGTTGATTGCTTGTATCCGAGCATTATGAAAAAAAACTGATTTGATGGTTTAATAAAAAAATGTAGCATCAGGAGTGAAAAATTGTCGTGGCTAATTGATTGATTTACCTTCTGCAATCTGGCATTTCGATTTAAATTTCATAGACATAATCGATTCTTAACCTTTTTCATTATTTCATTGTCAAAAGGTCTTAAAGTTCATATTATTTGCATTTCCTTTTCAACAATGTCTCGTTATCGTTACGGACCGTATATCTTTCCCTTTATGTCTTTTGTCTTATTTCCATTTAGAAATTTTCCATTTATGTAAAAAGATAGTTTTTTGATTTTCTTAACAACTCTCCATGGACCCAGTATGGAAAATGTTGCCGAGGAGCAGGGATGGAACCAAGCGCCGAAAAAAAACCATTTAAAATATATATCGTGAGGTGTACCTTAAGGTTATGTTTCGATTGCAGGTCTATCCTGAAAAAGAGTACCATGTTATTGGCGTGTAATAAAATTATTTATACCTCCGCTTCAATTAGCAGCTTCTTTAAAAATATAAAGTTTACAGCGTAATTCAGATTGATGTGTGTTTAGTCCTAAACGACTAGGATTCAAAGCAGATCCGCTTAGCATTGATATTAGTCACCACCATGTCCTTCAGCGGCCGAGTCCTTTTCAACTTGTTTTCATACCGCAAAGACCACTATGACATATTTTACGCATGGGATATTACATAAACCTTTTATATTTTGTCCTTAAGCTTCAGGTTTCAATATGAAACGGTGCAAAAGATTGGATTATACGACTTAGTCGTCCGATCTGGATTGTACTCTCCCTTAGAGATAGATAAGTGTGCACCTCAGATGGACACTTGATGCCATTCGGGTGGATTTTTTTCTTTTTTTATCAGCAGTGCGGAATAATTTTCAAACGGACAATTCGATGTCATTCCACTTTAAAAACTTGAAAAAATCATAACGAAAGCCTTGAAAATAATTCATTAGCTTAAAATTAGTTTTAAACATCCTGCAAAAGACTCCACGGTCATGAACTGCAGGCATTCGAATGTGTGCAAGGAGCTTAAGAGCGTTGCTTTTTTCGTTACCACAAGACTGTAGAATTCACGTGGAACCAGATTTTAGTCATCGCATAATTAATATCATATAAATAAAATCGCTATGTCGGTTGACGATCGTTTTATGTACACCAACGTGAGGTTAGAAACTGAATCGCGACTTTTGCGTGTTTTCTTCTCATGGGTAGATGCACACGGAAAGTTTGCTCTAATTGTCAGCTCTTTTTTCTTCGGGACCACGGTGATTTGTCCTCGCCGCAATATCACCGGTTAATTATGCTGACTTTTAAGCGAGATACGTCTCTCGCAACGTGCCCATTTCACCGTTTATGTACACATATACATCAATGAAAAATTGCATTTGAAAATTTTTAATTTCCATAACTGAAATCGAAAATGTTCGTTTTTTTCGAAATTCAAGAAAGAAAAACCAAATGCAGGGCAAACATCAGCATTCGGATATCGCATCACGATGTGGGTGACACCTCTAAGGAGTTAAATTAGGAGATGCCAAACAACGTTCAAGTTAAACCAGTTTCATATCTCTTTCACTTATCTAAAAGCCATCATTTTCGCACCAATGCATCAAACATTTATTATCGGTCCTGAGCAATTTTCTCCTCTGGGAGATGCTGATTCTGCATGGTTTTGGGCATCGGCATCAACGGGTTTCTTTTTTCTCTCAGTTTGACGCGTTTCACGGTGACATCGCTCTAAGTGCTTGGATGCAGCGGTTCTTCGTATATTTCACGGTTCGCTTTCATTGCCCTTAGCACACATATCGTAAATTTATTGCTTTCATCGGAAGCTTTGACGAATTTCGCAGTGAAAATCCACGTAAGCGATGCCGCAACCGAATCAAATCTATTTCAGCCTTATGATTTGGATCAAGTATATCTGCTCCTCAAAAGGCTGCGGAACTTATTTAGCAAGGAAGGCTTTCCTTTACGAGGAAAGGAGGATCTGAAAGGAGTTAGGCAGTAAGAAGGAAAAGCCGCCGACAAAATTTTTTCGAAACAGCGACTGTGGGGGGTATTATCACTGATATCAGTATATCGCTGACTTAATTAACAGCTCAAAATCCAGATTCTCGGCCTAAACACGTGGAATTGCCGATATTTTACGATTTTAAATTTGGAAAAGTGCATGAAGCAATTTTTCACATTTTATACGCGTTCTTATTAATTTTTTTTAGCTTTCATAGGATTGTTATCTGCTTGTTGTTAATCTTCATCAAAGCATCTGAAACGGATTCCGGGACTTTTAATATGTCCGGAAGGGGGATAATTTTCTTTGGAGTCTCCAACCGGAAATTGACGGTGATATCAGAAATTTTCTAATCGGGGATGGCTTGTATTTTCCCTTAAATATTGGTTCTAGAAAAAATTTACTTCCAACCTTTTTGAAGACAAAATAAGTTAGGTACATTTTATCGGGGAACAACTTAAAAGTCTACACCGGGTTAGTATGTGAATGAAAGGATTGTAAGAGTCACGTTTTAAACATTATCGCAACATAAAAAGTTACTTATTAACCGAAGCTAATTAATATGGAATCTTATGAGAGTTGTTTCGGCCTATATCACAGCCGAAGTTATTTCTTAACCAATCAGTATGTATTACTACACACTTGTTAAGAATTTAATAGTTTATTTATATGATATTAATAGAAATTTTTTTCAAGGAAACACAAAGATGAATGTTTCGCAACTCATAACTCTCAGATGTAGTATAAAAAGATCGACATTGTACATTTCAAGGAGTTAATATTTGCTAAGTTATACTAATGAATAAAATAAACACAAAAGCGTCAACTAAAAAAATGATGTTATTACAACGTAAGGACATCCTGCGATATATACAAATATATTTTTTGATTGGGAAATCGGTTACCGGCTGAATTACTCTATAACTAATTCTGCCGTTGGTGAAAGATGATTTAAGATAGTTCAGTTGAACGAATGATTTTGCTGTACTTTCATACCTGCATCAGGTCGTTTTCGGTTTAGGAAAAATTCAGAGTCAAAAAATTTCAATTAGAATAAAAATTTTTTGTAAATGCCAATTATTCATGCCAAAATGACTGATTTATTGACAAGGGGGTTATTTCAAAACTTGATCTTGAAGCAATACTTTGCGGACATTTCAATTTAATCTCTGTAATGCTCTTGTAAATATTTTGATTTTTTTTTTACAAACGACGATGGTTTTTCATATCTTTCATTGCGACTCGATATTTACCACTTAAATGAGCTAATATTTTAAGGTGTGTCATTGTGATTTTTTTATGATTTAACTGTAGACCTTTTGATTTAAAATTCAAGCTAAAATCCAGCGTCTGACGTTTATCTTTTCATTGTAGAAATGATTTACTTTTCAGTAACGTAGATTTGATAATGTAGATCTGTGCCACACCATTCGCCTGTTCTCATTTCCATTATTAAGCAACAGCAAACAAATCTTTTTTTATTAAAACTTACCTCCAGGTAAATAATTAAAAAATGTGAAACAAATACAATAACATAGGCAATCAAGATATTTCTCTTAAAGTTAATTTTAAAAATGTGAATATTGAAATTCGTTAATCGTTTCTCAGATTTGTGCAAAACTTTAATTCGCAATTTGACGAGACCACATTGACATTTAGATAAAGCTACATTATCCAAAAAAATCAAACATTCATTTTGGCACAAATCTAAGAAAGTTAAACAAATCTCGTCGAGAGTTGTACGGTAAAACGCTGTTTTACTTGTACAAACCGTCAAATGCCTAAAATTGCGGCCCATATGTAGCAATTAGTAGTTTAATATTCAGCAAGGATTCAACGATAGTTTAACGTAAAATGTTATTCCCCTCGCATTCCTTACATGTCGATATTGATCATATGAAGTTCTGCTGGCTCCAGCAACATTCTGCATAAAGGATTCTCCGCAACTTCTTTGTCTTTGTCACGTCCGTTGCTTCAAAGGGGTCACGAATTCCACTCGGTAGAATATCCAGAATTTTTTCCCTCAAACATTGGTTTCGTATGTAAAAGCAGGTTAGGTTATCGCTAATGATATTTATTTTACGTTAAATATAAAAATTTTTCCCGCACTTAATAACAACAAAATGAAATGCTTATCCAATATATTCCTCATTACAATAAATATAATATTAAACAATCAATAACATCAGAACATTTTGTTTTTGTAATTTCGGAAAATTCATCTCACACATAATGTAAATTTCGATGGTATTTGGTTATCAACCCTCGGTTCGGTCACCATTTTTTACTCTAGTTGCTTCTTTACTGCATTCATTGTGGTAATCTCTATCCTATCTTTAGCAAAATTTAAATATACGCCGAAAAATAAATTTGTTTTATCATTTATGTTTTTCTCCGCTATAAAAAAAAAATAAATACAATCATAATTCTAATTCTAAAAGGAACATAAAAAGAAATATTATTTTGAATAGTTCAAGTGAAATTACTAAAAGGCTATTTAGGAGATTTTTGAAAATTTTTTAAAATAATTTTTTTGACAGGTTATTCAATTTGCAGTTATTCAATTTTTAATGTTAATTAAATAATTGCATTATTTTCAGGTTGTAAGAGTTTCTTCAAAAGAAGCGTCAGACGTAATCTAACATATTCGTGTAGAGGAAACCGGAACTGTCCAATAGATCAACATCATAGGAATCAATGCCAATATTGTAGGTTAAAAAAGTGCCTCAAAATGGGGATGAGGAGGGAAGGTAAGTTAAACCAAAACACATCCTTTGCTTTTTATGTACGCAGAATTATTGTCGGTATTTTTCCACATAATATACTTTGGAAAATACATCGAATGCTTTGACAGCTAATGTTTTATTCCTCTTCAACACATTTTTTCAGCAGGCAAATAATATTTTAGATTTAGGAAATTCAGGTCTGTTATAAAATTTCTTAAACCCCTGAGCACGTACCTGGGGCTCCATTTCACACAGATTATAATCATTCATATCCACGGAATAATCCGGCACCTAAGGCAAATGCTTTAAAAAAAGAAGAAGAAAAATTTAAATGAGACAGAGCCCTTGCAAGTATTACCTCTTCATAGTTATACAGTTATTTTTACGAAATAACAAACTTATAATGTCAATGTATCATTTTTCATTATAATAATTACGGGAATGAAAATATCTTACGCATAAAGAAGATATTTTCATTTTATGCTGATTTCTTAAAAACCTTCACCTTAAATCCACTTACCTCTAAAAATCCTATTCATCATATACAACGTAATAATAATAATAATAATTAATAATTAATAATAATAATAATGATAATAATAATAATAATAATAATATTTCCCTCCATAATAAGCATTACCACCCGTTTTGCGTTGAATGACTTGATGACTTACTGAAATTTCATGGCATGAATTGGCGAATTCGTAGTTTATACACAATAACACATGTATAATATGCCATGTATATACACCGAATGCCCAAGGATACTTATCTGCAGAATATTTTCATGCAGAAAATGTTATATTCTTCTGTTATCAAATGGTTTATATCGACATGTTCACGGTACGCCGTAATTTTTGTATCATTTTAGAGCAGTATCAACAGGCAGCTTATACTTTTTCCTGGTGTGTAAATTATAAGAAAAGAATTTGAAAATTACTTTATTTTAAGCAAAATGTGTAATATAATTATTGTAATAAATTATGCAAAGCATTCGTAATATTAATGTTTACGAGAAATTATTAATACTCACTGTACGTCGTGGATTAGCAATAAAATAAATATTTTTCACACAATACATTTACGGTAACTTTAATTAAATGCTTACTGGAGGAAAAAGTAATGGAAAGAAAACAATTAAGATCTCCGTATGTAAACAGGTTATTATTATTATTGTTAATATTGTATGTGTGAATAAAAATTGTGTTTATAATAAATATGCGGAAAAAATTATAGGTCAATCTTTAATATAATGATATTCTGATTTTCACACATGTATATCGATAATTTTGCATCTAAGTAAGTTATACAACCACACGGGTAGGGTGGTGAGCGAATTTTTCGCAACTATTTATAAAGTAACGCAAAGCAAACGCAAATAAAAAAATTTTTTAATTTCGCATGCGTTGCCACTGCGCGATTTCGCGTGAAATTCAAAACGTCCGCTGGGGAGGGTCGCGAGGTACGCGAAGGGGTTGAATCTGAAGGCCTAGGGGTGCAACATTTTACCCTTCCACTCGGGTACGCGGGTCTCGGTGCACACATCACGGAAACGCGGCTTGTAATTAAGAAATAGCAGAGCTGACACAAATACCAAGACAGACAAACGTGGGAGAACATTGCCAAGACGATATCCATACAAAATTCCAATCTCTCTCTCTCTCTCTAAAACATTTTGTACACCGCACGAACAATCGCGGCGCCGCAGATGAGGTGTTCGACTGCGAAAGACTCGACCTTTTCCGGTACGTCTGGTGTACGGGATCGGTAACGTTTTTCTCCCACGCACCTCCGTTATCAACGCACCGAAATCGCTTTGGGTTGTCCGATAAATGGACCATTTAAGGGATGTTATCAGCCACGGGTGCCCGGGTCCCTCCAAAGGGAATCCCGTTCGACCGGGGTGGCGCACCCCCGTTGCCGGGGCGTCGGGGGGAAGTTCCTCGTCAGGTACAGGCGACGCCCGGGACTTTTGACGGCGGAGAATCAACTCTCGGCTCTTTTTCTCCTCTCTTCGCACGGCGAAAGGCTCGCGAGCCGAAATTGGGTTTTTCCCCCGGGAGACGGGTCCGATTGTCCGGGCACCTCGAAGCGCGAAAGCGCCGGGGGCGGGAGGGTTCGAAAGGGTGGAAAAGCGATCCGCAATCGAGACGTAGCCCAAAAGGAAAACCGTCCATCTCGCAACGATTTCCGTCCCGGCTGTTTGCTCATTGCCAGAGCAATTTTTATTAATTGCAGTTAAATTTTACCGGCATTTACTTGGTATTATTTTCAATCATAAATATGTATGAAACGATTTCCGCATTAAACTTGTTTTAAACTTTTCCACTCGGCGCGAACACATTTAACATACATATTCAAAGGCGGTGATGAATTTTAAATTATGCGCTATACAAAGCACTATTTCGTGAATTATAGTTCATCATCATTTAAAAAAAAAAAAAAAGAAAGAAAGAAAAAATCTGCACCACTTGAAATATCTAGAAAGAAAGGATACATTAGATTTTAGATAGCCAATTATTTCATTTAAAAATATGTATTTAATCAGGCACCGAAACACCATTTTAATTTAACAAAATGGGTTCTTGTATATGAATTAGTAAATTTGTAGCAGTTAGAGAATATATTAAATACAAAGTAAATATATTATTTTTTCCGCCCGCCTTAATGAGCGGGAATTAAAGGCGATGAATTTTCAGTGACGCGAGATGCAGCGCCACGAACTGAAACACAAAACGTTGCCTTTGTGCCGCATTAGACGCTGGTCGAAGATCGATCTCTCGTGCAGACTTTGGACGTGATTTGCCCGTCCGACTCGAGCGGGTCTCCGGGTCGCTGCAGCGCTCCGGTCTGCAGTCGCCCGAACGGCCTGCAGGTATCCGCGACAAGTTCGCCGACGGACTCCCGCGCCCGTTCGGACGGTCCGCCGACAGCCGGGTTTCCCTTCCCCCCCCTCCGGCACCGACGGCGCCGTTTCGGTTCGAGTCGGCCACCGAGGCGTTGGACGATTCGGCGGCATCCCGCGAATCTTTTCGCTCGGTCGGTCGTCCGTCCGTCGCCGGAAGCGGCCGATGCTGATCGCGAGATCTCGACGAAAATCGGCATAAAGTAACCGTCAAATGCACACTAACCTAACCTAATTCGATCCGGCGAGGGGTGGCTTGGTTCCGTTGTGAAAAAAAAAAAAAAAAAAAAAAAAAAACGCGCGAGCCCATTTCGTAATTATCGCCAATGCGAGCCGCACTTCGGACGGTTTTATTGTCGAACTCCATCATTCCGTCATATTTAATGCTGATGCCTATCAAATTTATGAATAGCGCTTTGAATCTCGGTGTTTTGTAACAAATATTTTTGCACGCGGCCTCCGCTATCACTCCGATTTTCGTTTGGCGACGTTGTCGAAATGGCGGATGGAGCTCGGGCGACGAACGTGGAAAAAAAAAAAAAGAAAATGCCGGAAATTTCGCGGTGCAGCATTTTCAAATGAGCTTTTAATTCTCGAGGGAGAATCGAATTAAAGTGCGTTCACCTACTTTCCGTTTATATTCAACAGTTTTTGTTTCATAAAAAGCGTCTTTTACATTTAGTTTAGAGTTGAAAAGTGATTTATTTATCATGAAAGAGACCGCATGTTAGAATCAACCCCCGTATCTGATCCGTGAATGCACAAGAATGTACCTTTTCCACATTGAAACGCATGAAAGGCACCCTTCTTCAGTTGTCCCTGGTAATTTAATCCTTTTAGATGGCTGTCAACTTGTTTTAATTTAATGACATTGCGTCTTGGGGCGATTCCTGCACTTGTTCACCATTTTGTCATTTCTTTTGTGTGCTCTCGAACAACAATGACCGGCGGTGCTATATCGTCGATGTTATTTCTGCAATGTTTTTTTTTTTCGGGACAGGCGATTAAATTGGCGAGGAAGGCTTCAACGAAGTATTTCGCTTTACGCTCCCTTCAATTACTTATTTTTCATCGCTATACGAGCTACCGATCGGTTTTTATTATTCATCTTCCGATGAAGAAAAGCCGTTTGCCAATTTTTTACGGCAAAAAAATTTCCGATTCCAACCCACGCGACCCCCGCGTGTCGTTTGCCGCGCCGGCGCTCCCTGCGGCAATCGCCATCCGCGCGGCGAAGGATGGTCGCCAAGCGGAGTTTCGGCATCCTCCGCTTCGCGAACGAGAACCGTTTTTCTCCGGGTCGAGGAATATGGAGAAAAGAAGGCGAGGGCAATGGCGAAGCGGTTTGGGATTTTTCGTAACCGGAGAAAAGTATCGCGGCACCGAAATGGGTGTCGATTATCACGAATTTGCCGCGAAATTGGTAGCTGCCGCCAACTAAAAAAATAACCAAAGGCTTTACCAATTCATACTCCGAGACGATTCTTCTTAAGCTGATTCGTTGGGAAACGTAAGAAAGTCCATTTTGAAATTCTTCTTGTTCGAAAGATATTCATTTAGCCTTTTTTCTCTCTCTCGGTCGTGATTGGAAACCGATGCTGGCTGCGTTTCACAGACAATGCCCCGATGTCGGCCGCATTAAACTTTTATTCAATATGATCAATAATAATCTACAGTCACGCCCTTCGTAATTAAATAAACTGATTTTTTAACTCCTTAATCGATGGATTTTCATTTTTTTTTTTGGGGGGGGAGGGGTGGACCTATTACTGGGCGCCCGGTTTGAAATTTTAGCGCGGGAAATCATCGGTACCGTGAAAAGCCTCCAAGATGGAGGCGGCGAAAGAGGCCGAGCCTCCGAGATAGCGCAACCGTTTCATCCATCGGTAGGATGGTTTACCGGAAAAGAAAGGATAATTTCCGGGCATTTCGCTTCCACAATAATAATAGGTCAAGCTACACATGAAAAATGAAATATTCTTTTTATTCGATTACAATCGCTGCTTGCAAAAATTGAATTTGAAGCATCCCGGCCGCATTGTGCGAAACGATAAATCACAATCAATTTATTCGCTTCATTTGATTCTAAAAGAGGAAGATTATGCCGTAAGTTGCATGAAAAAGGTTATTTCTATCGTTTCCGCTACCTTTGCGAACGTTTACCGGAAAACGAGATGGTGGAAACGCATAAAAGTGGAGAGCGCTCTCGGGGGCATGACCATTCGGAATGTTATTCAAATGGAGGAGTTGAATGCTCTTGCGCCGACGATCTGTTTGAGTAAGGTTGACTCATCCGTTCTCGGGAGTTTTTCCGGTAAATTTGAATTTTTTTTTTGTCGCCGCTTGCGCATCCGTCCCCTGCTCCCATGTCACAGAAAATGAAAATTCAGCGCTGAGGGCGTGGGCCCATCAAGTATTTGAACATTAATATATTTCATTGTAATGTGGGCCGTGTCGCTGGGATAACGCTTTTCATTCCGATTTCATTCGTGTGAAAAGAGCAAAGCTCAAATCCATCCTCAAAATTCACTTTCGCGATCGTCACTCCATCCTTAGGAAGGGATCCTCCGACGATAAAAATTTATTTTCACGCGCAGAATCATCGCTTTTCAGTTCGGTGCTGCCAAATAAATGTTTCTAGATTTTATCGAAAAGCGGGGACGCCGACTGACAAAACACAAGTAAATAATCTGTGACTCCGGGAAGAAAATATTAATATATTCGACAGCATATACATAAAATTGATTTCCAATGCCGAGTGTACGATTACAGTTGGCGGCATAATGAACGTAAACTAAAATTTTATTAAAGCCGAGGTTCATGCAACCGGCACGGAGGACAAATTTAAGACCGGGTTTCTCCGTTTTCCCCGTTACGGTTATAAAATACGAAAACGAGAATGGATGTCCGTATTCCATATGTACCATGTGGAATGCGACAATCGGAGAAAAAGAAAAAAAAAGGAAATGCTCTCGCAAACGACGCGTGAGATTTCGCTGACGAAAGGCTCGGCCGCTGGACGGGAGTTCGTCGAGACTGAGGCCAACCGGGGGTCCGCTGTTGCACCGCCCGAAAGCGAGCACTCGTCGGCCAGGGAGAGCCCCCGGGCGGTTAAGGGCGGTTGATTCCTTTCGCGGCAAGGGCGAAGTAACCCCGCGAAGCGTCCACCGAAACTCGGGGTGACCGACGTCGGGAGAGACGCTAATTCGAGGCGCACGTCTCCAGCTCACGGGCGCCCGTCGCGCACGAAAGGCACTAAGGAGGACGGAATGGTATCCGCCGCGTCCATCTCTACCCGACGTTCTTCGCGGCCTCATGCCAGCTGGAACATCGGTTTCCCGGAGAATCGCACACTCACGATAGTATGCGGAGATCCGCATCCTCTACCGGAATGATCCTGAATGCACAATAGAATCTCGGTGTCCTTGAAAAACATCGTGTACCCGTACCAAATGCTCATTGGCGATCATTCCGTTGATGGGATGCAGCGAATGCCGGTCGTGGCGGTTTGTCTGCCGGGGGAGGTTTTTTCATCCCCCGGCCCCGCAGGCGAGAGCCGAATCGATGTCACTGGGGTTGTTAAAGGTCGTGGCATTCTTTTGGACTCGTTATAACCTTTAGCGCCCTTCATTATATTTTATCCTAATTGTCGTGAACTTTGCCGTCCGTTTGTATCGATTTGCCGTCGGGAAAGTTCCACGAGTGCGTTTAGACTTTCTTCTTGGACTTTCTTCCGGTCGGGGCATCAAGCCGCCGTCCCGTCCGCCCCGGCGACCCGCACAGGCGGTTCCCGAGCGTTTCGGGCACGACGATTCGAAATTTCCATTTGATTTTTATCGACATCTCGGCGATTATCCATGCATTTTATTATTATTTTTCATCCTTCTTTTATGGTAATTTAACGAGTGATTTGACTCCGAGTCATTAACGGTCTTATTTTTCATTAATCAGGATCGAAACTGAAAAGAAAGAAAATTCTTCACTCCAACACCTAATGCACTATCGGTTACGGACCCGGTGATGGACCATTAATCAAGATTCCATGCGGGAGGCAAGATTTTGACTCTTTAAATTCGAAATGACAAATCGATTTTTATAGAGATGGATAAGAGAATAATAGAATCTACTTGATTCGGATTCTTTATTCAGGTATTCCTCTTTCGTGCAGTCGGTGAAAAATGTCCGAGAGCGAAGATTCTGCCGTTTTTACACCTAAAACCGTGTCGCTTGCAGGAAATGATAAATATAAAAACGCGAATGTTAGTTAACTATCGCAACTGATAATGTGGCAGAGCAGAGTCGACCTGGGCGATTTGCGTCTGAAAATGAAACCCAGTTGTCCAGTTGTCGCGTCAAGCTGTCCAGCGCCGCGGCGAGAGTCTGGAAAATTCTGCGAGTTTTTCTCGTCCTGGCAGGTACTCCTCGTCGCCCTTTTTTGCGGCTTACACCCACCAACACCATTTATAAGGCGGAATGAGGAATCGCTATTGATGAAAACGCCCATAAGACTCCGCTATAAAATGCTTGGGGTTAATTATTACCTTCGAAAATAATTATTATTTCGTAATAAAAATAACGATTTTAACTTAGTCAATAAGCATTTGCCATGTTCCGAAACACAATGAATCATTTACGGTTTTGCTGCACGTTCAAAGGAGGAGGCAGGGAGCGAAGAACTTGTACCTGGAAAATTGTGACAACCGAAATTAATGAGATGGACAAATAGTTTCGTGCTCGTACCGTTAGGAATAAAAACAACCAATTCGATGGCAGGCAAAACGATTAAATTTTTTATTATTTGAAATTTTTTCCCATTTTTCTCTTTTGCGAGGTGGTTTTATCGCGCGGACCATTAAGTTGTCACTCACTGACCACCTGAAGTGAATTCTTTCCGCCGTTCGCTTGCGCCACGTCTCCCGGGAAGGAATCAGAACCGACGTTCGAGGATACCGTTTCGCGTTGTTCCTTCGAACGCGACCCTCGAATTGCGAGCTTCGCTCAACATTGGAAAGTTAAGCTTCGTCGAGGGGTCGGAACGAGGAAAATATTGAATCAAATCGCAAAGGTTGCGGGCAAAAAACGGGGCCAGACCATTAGTAAAATCCATTAAACCGGGATTTCCTTCACACTTCAAGAATATTCCCGAATGGGTCGGAATAACGTGTTCGAGTTGTCCAGCCTTTCGTTCCGTCTTTGTTCGCCGTAAGTGTGCATAAAAAACCTGGAAGGGTTAACAGATTTCTCACGTAACACCCGAGGAAAGACGGACGGAAAGAGCGAAGCAGAAAACGTCATAAAGGTTGAATAATATTAAAAATATCAAACAAAATATTATGATTTATTACTGGACAAATATGTGGGTATTTGTGTTTTTTAAAAAATCTTTTTTGTCCCGTTCTCTTCGCCCTTGATCCTTCACTTCACACATGAGGTCTTTCGAAAAAAAAAAAAAAAGGTTTTGTGTAGTAGGTAATTTGGTTAGTGAACCTTTCGGTAATTACCATAAACATGGTGAACCATATCCGGACGATGGGCATAATCCTTTCCGTCTTTTATTTTTTCTCCCTTTCGGATGACCGCTTTTCAAAAGCCGAAACCTTCTGGTCGAACGTCCCATTTTAACGCCGGACACTTTTCGTATGGAGGCTCCGAGCTGCCCTTGCGCGCGGTTCAGTTTTATTGCATTCAAAAGAGAAAAAATTTCACTTCCACTTAATGTATCTCTCGTCCTTCCTCGCCCCGAATTTTCTGACACCGCGCAGATATTTTGTTCCGTCTCAGGGCGTGCAAAGCGAACGTTCTTTTCCGTATTCCGGGCGCCGCTCGTGTTGTTCGACTCCGAAAGACGTGGCCGGCCTCGACGAGCCGAATTCGGCGCCGGGCACCGAGTTGCGATTTTCTGAGGCGTCGCGCGTTTCCGCGACGCTCGGTGCACGGCTTTTTCCTTTCCGTTCACCTGCATCTCCAGAACAAGGGGAAAAGCGACCTTTGAAGCTTTCCGTCTGAGACGGAGGCCTCCGGCGCGCGCGAACGGCTGCTTTGACAACCGGTTTTTCAAAGCGTGCGGCAAAGAGCAGCGGCAAAACCGACGCGGAAATTGTTTTTAAAGTCCGTCGGGATGAATTTAAATGGAGATTATGAGGTCGGAGCGGGATTCACGTCTCGGGGCGAATATTACGGGCGCACGGATTTGTTCGATGATCAGATCTTAAGCTTCTCGAATCCGAATGTTTTCCCGCAGCGCGGGGGGGAAGGGGGGGGGGGGAACCGCGCCCTGCAGGATGGAGCTTAAATTCTTCTCGCGCCTGATGATCAGCGATGCCCTCAAAGACAGTGGCGCACTCGCTTTAATGCCCGACGAAATCCATCTCGCTTGGTATCGTCTGCGGATTTCATAATCGAAAGCAGGATTGTGGAGATATCATGTCGCTTTGTGCAACTTTCGAAATTCTCGCAGCGATACTTCATAGGAAGGAAAATCGCTAAATAACTGTAAACGAGAGAAATCCGCATTACGTACCTTATTAGGGTATATTGAATTTCGCACTCTGCTCGGCAATGGAACAAAATGTGCACCTTCCGCACTTAACAGAACGAATTTCCATTATTTTTCTCTTTGCCGCCTCGGATAAATGAGAAATCTGGGAAATAATGAGAAAACAAAAGGAAGTCAAGAGGCTGGTTTATTAAGTTTAATACGGTTTTATTAAGCGGACCTTGGATACTAATAACCAGGTTCGTCGGATATCATAAGGTTCAAAACCAATTTTTAAGTCGTACCTTTGAATGGTATCTTCATGTTGTCATTTTAAGATGATCATTATACCCCATTAAATATTATTACAGGATTTTAATCTTCTTATAACGGTAACGAAATTTTTCATAATGAGTGAGGATTCTCTTATCCGATCGAAAGTTTTCTTAAACTGCGATTTGAGGCAACGGTCTTGAATGATGAGGAAACGTCTTCGGATATTTTTTTTTTCTCTTTTTGGTTTATTCCCTCCATTTTTTCTTTTTAATTTATAAAAGAATATTTCTTGGTCATTTTTCACCGTGCCTCCTTCGGATCACTCGCAAACCCATTTTAACGTGAGTTTTGAATAACAATTAGCTCTCCGATGGCTTTGGACCGATGGAGAGATGGCAAAAGGCAAACAAAACGATTTTTCAGCATAGTCAGGATGATTCACACAAGGGATTAACCCATCTGTTATAATTAAATTGTCTTCGGTTAAACTTTTGTAACTGACAGACTTCAAGAAAGGAGGAGGCGCATGTCATCCCTGCAGACAACACACCTCTCGCCTGTAGTAACTTCATATTATTCTGAAATAATTTGTAACATAATGAGACTACTTATCAGTTTAACAATGAGAAAATGGTTTCGTATCGGTCTTCACACACTGCAGTGAAGAATCAATTAAATTACATAGCGGTGCGATCTTTTTTTTTCATGAGATCGATATTAACCGGATCTATCAATAATAAGATGGTTAAAACTCTTTGAAATATTCGATCGAGACGGTTTGGTCCTGTGCCTTACACCTCCCCATACCTCTCCACATGAATTACAACTTAAGACGGGGATGACGAGGAATGCCGAAGCCTGTTGTTATTTGTTAATCACGTAGGATATAATGCAGATCGATCAATCTTGAAATACGATTCCTTTTCGGAGTTACATGGATCCAATGGCTAAATGAAGTTTTTAGTTTTTACGTTCACCGGTTCATTTTCTGACATTATTAGAGACCTAATCGGTCACTCTCGATGGTGCAATGCGGTGCAGCTGGTACGATGAATGAAACGCTCTCGAAATGTGTGCGATTCGACAAAATGGAAGAGCTTTGTTGCAGGACAGGAACACAAGAACCGACGAAAAGAATGGAAAATTCACCTTAACCAGTCTTGGTCAGCGGCGTGAACGTTCAACCCCTCGGTGTGTCGCACTCCGAGTGATGCACTAAACGGACACTTGTTGAGATATATAAATTAGTTGGAAGATCGTTTATTCGAATAAAATTTTTTTGAAATGGCTGCAATTAATTCCGGGGCTGTTTTACCTGATGGTGAAATTCGAAATGTGACCACTCTTTGACGTGATTTATCGCGATGACCCGTAAAATCCGTCTAAATCCAGTAACGCGATTTCGTTTCCCATAGTTCCCACATTATATTTTAAACAAGTACTGTCACGGTGCTTCTACAGCGGTTGCGGAATTATCTTTTATATTAAAATTATATCCAGTTTGGCATTCCCGCTCAAACGCAAGTTCTTGAACTTGTCGATCGTTAAAACCGTGGCAGACCCCGGCATTAGACGCGGCTGTCGTCGCACGAAGTGGATGCAGAATCCGAACGGAATGATTAGAGGTAAAGGGCCGAGGCGACGTGAGGCAATCGAAACCGTATCTCGAATGGAAATCCGAAAATTCTGCCGAGAAAGGTGGACGAATCTTGCAGCGTTTTAGCTGCGGGGCTGTGCCCCCAGATCCATTAAAAAAAAAAACCGCGTTTTATCTTTCAGTGACCGCCTCGCTTTTTATCCGGAAAACGCATAATCCCGAAGATGTTGTTCCCGCCCGACAGGTCACGTCCATACGCTGCTGTCGCTTAACTCTCAACGCAGCTTGCCAAGGGCGAAAAATCCTCGTTATATCCGGAAATAGCCTCAACCCAATACATTCCTTGCATGTTCGCCGTGAAAAGGTAAGAGAAAAGCGAATGGCTGTGGTGCTGCGGGAAGTTCGGCTGTTCGCGAAATAAACTAAGGTACGGATCGGTTGATGTATATCTTCGGATGCTGATAAACGTCTGGTCCTCGGAGGATTTCTTTACGATGAATTCGTTTATTTAATAACAGTAATTTAAGTTTCTCAGTTGCGATTAAGACAATGTTTGTTATTATTTTTTATTATATGCTAATTAATTTATTTCTCGAACTGGAGCCCGTGGCTTTTAAGATGGGTTTGACGTTCTTACGCAGGACAGGGCATCTCGACTCGTTTATAGCTGGTTCCGTTAATTTTTTGGTTAGCATCACCACAACGCCGTACCTTCCGCTAAGTAAAATATCAAACGTGGTGACTTTTTTTTTTTCATATTCATTATGTCAAAAAAAGAAAAGAAAACAAATGTCAAAATTCAATACATCGTTATCTATTCTCTTTATATGCAAATGGTGGTTAGATTGATAGATCGAAAACTGTGAACCCTTCAACGAATTTCAGGATCTCCTTAGAAATCGGGGCCTTTTATTAAACTCTCTTCCTATGCATTCCTCATGAATAGACGAACGCGCTTTGTTGGAGCGGACAATAAATCCCCGAAAACCTCATAGTGGACAGTGGCTACTCATGTGTACTTTCCCATGATGTCCCGTTAAAGGACAAGTCTATGTCCCTTCTTTTCACGAATATTTCTACCTCATCCTTATTATCCGTTTAACATTGTAGTTCGGCTCACGCATTGAAACCCTAACGGAATTTAGGTTATTCAAAACGCAAGGCAAAATATTCTTGTTCCACCCTGGGGCATGTCCATCGTCATCGCTCGCCTCATCCAATAATCTAAAAAAGAATAAAATCATTGGGTCGTTTATGCTTCCCTTACGAGGAGCTAAAGGAGAAACGGTATCCCGCTGTTGGGGTTCTCATAATGATGAGTCTTAAATTTTTTTCCTATTGTTGCATCGTTTGTACCCTTAAAAATATTTGGTAAGGTGCATTCATCCTCGGTCCCTATCCATTATGTTTATTCATAATTATTTATCATAAGTTTGATTTGGATGGAAATAGTCGTTATTCCTCGCCGGGGTCAGTGATTGGATTTTATTCGACAGGACACCGTGAGACACTGTCATTTGAATATTGATTCTTTCCATTTGCAATGCGTGACCGGTGATTAAAATTTCCGACAGCTTTTTTTCCCCCTAACCGCTCTTTTTCTTGACCGAACCGGACGCAGCAACGACGAGAACGGTTAAAGGTTTCTGTCACTTTCCTGCAGTTTTTCATTCTTCATTTGTCGCCGTTGATGGCTGTGACTGCATCGCATCTTGCTCATTAATAATTTTCATAGAGATGTCGCAGCAATGGTTGGTCGATCAATTTGCTTATTCAGATTTAACGCTTAAACACAATCTGGTTATCTCTTGCTCATTTTGCGTAATGTGTGAGTAAGAATATTCATCCGTAATGGTTAAATTGGCGTAGCTGAAGGCGAAAATGCTCGGTATGGAAAATTTAGGAGAAAATGCGATAAATTTAAAAAAAAAAACTATCGGAAATTTATATTTCTGTAAATGTGTAGGATAGTTTTTATATTCTGTAGAGATTTCCGAGATATCAAATTAAATAATGAAAACTGTGCAAGAACCAACGCGACTAGTCGAACGCGGATAACAAGAATCATTTAATTAGTAAGAAGTTGAATGAAATCCTGTTTTTAATTGGATTACAGATTTTGCAATTTGCATGTATTTGTAAAAATTGTTGACAAATTTGGGGCAAACATTATGAATATATATAACATAACTTGCCCGTGAAGATTTAGACTTTTGAAATATACATATTTTAAAGCCGCGTAATGAAATTGTACAGAAGCAATGCAAATAGAATGATGGTTCATCTTCCTCCGTGTGTCTTCGTATCGGTATAACGTAAAGAACCCCAAAAAAGGTGAGAAAATTCGTGTTAATCATTCAATATATGATTAGTTAATTGATCCATGAGAACAAGAACATTATAAACTCTTAAAGGCATGGAACGCTTTAACTTGAGTTGTCATTATGTAATTGAAAATACTTTAGCTTATGAAGATTTCTTTTCACTGAAAAAAACCGCAATTAATTTAATTATGTTGATAATGTATAATCAGTATTGTGATACCTTAAAAAAAAGTCACGGCAAGAAGCATTGTACCGGTGCATGGTATGATACTCCCACAGAAGGAAATCGTAAAATATTCATACTTTTAACTACAAATAAATATGCCATTAGATGATATGCTCTACGCAAGTGTGAGATTTACAATCATTTAAATTCTGCTTTGCCATTGCAATATGTATTTTGTTTCGATAACCATATATTTTTCTTTTTCATTGCAAAATTTTTATTTTCACTTTCATTTTATGTTTTTCGCAGTTTCATTTATTGCTTTTTGAATCAGCCTTAAAATTTTGACGTTAATTAATAAGGAAGGAAGGTAATTTACTCGTTTTTATACATTTTCAATATCCGACATTTAAAATTTAAATTTTGTTAATCAGTTTGTTATAAATGGTTAACATAATCTCCGTCATGAACTGTTTAGCATATTTCTGCTATATCACATGAGAAATTATGATTGATCTTATCCATAAGGCGTTGCTCGAAGCGGTAAATATAACTATTATTCTTAATACATGAATGCTTTAATATGGTGATATTGGTGACTCGGATTTCGTACTAAGATGTAGTATTATATGAAATTAATATACATTAAACACTTGCAAGATTTTTAACTAGCCCATATTAAAATGACGCAATTATTATTTAGAAACTCATTCATTGTTATTCCAGGTACAAGATTGTCAACCATATTATTACTGAATATTTTTAAATAAAGTTTTTATTACTAAACTGTGTTTAGTATTTCACCGAAATGAATGAAAACAAGACGTGATTTAGATTTTAAAATATAAAATTGAAATTCGTAAAAATAAGATTGAAAACCACCACTTATATTGGGCACAAAGACATTTATTATTTTAGTGCTTTTCAATACAGAAATGATGCTTCGATTTCATATTTATATTTAAACTTTTGCTCTTCATCCTGTTGGATGTATTCCAATCCGTCCCATGCTATCGAAGTTTTTCATTCTCTCTCCGGATATTTCCGAATTTCAGTCGATCCTAAATCCAGCCCCGTACCTGTTCTCTTTTTTGTACAGAACTTTTTGCCTCGCACACGAAAAGCGTTATCCGTCGCCGATTGATGCGTTAATCTAGCAAATTCCTTCATTACGTCTCAAGAGACCTTGAACATGTCTTCTTTATTACTCTTAACTAGTTCAAATTCAGTTCATTTAAGACGTGATGAAGAATTTCTTACATGGAAGCACCTCTCCTAGAGGATGACTCAGTGAGGCGGACCGACGATGGGCAAGCAACGTGCAGATATCGCTTTGCAACTGCCCGGGTGCGACACAAGAAGAGTGGTAGCTGATGATGATGGCCAGCTAAGGAGCTCGGATGACGGTGGTATCTAAAATGACCGATGATGTCACAATTTTAATTGATTCATTATTCATCACATTGTGCTTAGTTAGGGACATGCTTTAATCTGACCAATTATTTATTCTGTAATTAATTATCATGGAGGATCCACGTCCGAATCTTCCTCTGATCGTGCGGAGGCAGAGGCTGGCTTTAACGGTAAAATAAACGAGCGCGTTCGAGTTGCCGCTGCAACAACAACAACAACAACAACAACAACGACGACGACTACAACGGCTAATGGTAATAATTAAATACGAGCCAACGCTATTAGCACAAACTTGCGGATTTTATCTTTACGGATAGTGCAACGAAAAGCTTGCGTTCTTGGACACTTTTTCTAAATTCTAATTCCCAATTATATAAAGATGAAAGATCAAATGCCATAATCCACAGTCTTCCTACGCTCTCGAAATTGTGCATTAAAATTTTTGGGCGGTTTTTCTTTTACGGCACGTAATGCAATTTTCTGATGACTGAAACCTACGTGGCCTATGACTTAGATAAAGATTAAACCGCAGAGAATTCGATATCTTCCGAGAGATGAATCTTTATATTGCGGTCCCTCGTGCATGAGCCACATTCGGTTCCGACCAGTTCAGCAGTTTTTCGGTATGCGACATGTTAAGGCCTTGCTAATGGTTTCAGATGGTGATCGCGGTCGAAGGTGGGCAGATCCTTAATTGTAGGTCTGAAAAAGGTTGATTGATAAGCAAGTGCCAAGTGAAGGGGCAATAAAATTTAATCTTCAGATGGCTCCGAGAGAGGGATGAAGTGAATTTTATGGTGCCAAAATCTTACCCAGAGCCACGCGTTCCAAATTATTGGTTGCTTTATATGTAAAATACGAAACTATTTTTTATACCATTCATGCAGCCTGGTTGCATATATATATATATGTATTTACATGAACGCTTCAAATCGGAATATGACGTTTTTTAATGTATAGAATTGCCCTTCCTTTGCTAGTAAATATTTTAAAATGCTCAAAATTTATTTGTCAATTAAATTTTATAATCTTTTTTGAATGCAGGATAAAGCGAAAACATGAACTGTAAAAGAAATAGGACCAAATCACAAATTGAATAAATAAATGCCTTTCTATTAATCTATTTTTTATAATAAAAATTTTAAATTGTTGCCTCAATAATAAAAATATCAATGTAATATTCTAGCGTGATGTCGTTTTCAATAAAAGATTTGTTTTGCTATTAAGGGTACTGTATAAAAGTTAATCCAAATTTAAGGTTATTTAGAAATTTTGCAACTTGACGTAACATTTTTTTGATGTTCATGATTCAGAATACATTCATCTATTACATTTCAGTATTTTAAAATAAATACAAAAGTTTTTACTAATAAATATTATTTCAAAAAAGAAAAAAAAAATGTTGGTGAATATCAGTTAAAACCTGGAAGCGATATTAAGAGCACAAAATATGCAATAAATGCAGTTACTAAATTGGAATTTTTGGTTGACCATAAAATCTCTCAAATTTTTGACCCTTTTCTTTTTGTTTTTCTGTTTCAGTTAGCTTTTTATGATTATTTAAAGCTATATTTATTACAATGGATTTGTGTATAATTTTTCAAAAAGGATTTCGAAAGTTGAAAAAGTTAAATGTAAATGTTTTTTTTAATTCTTTAACATATAGCCAATTTTATAATTTTGGTGATCAAATAAATAAGTGCATTTAATGAAATACCAGTCATACGAAATCAAACAGATGTATGAACAAAGATAATTTTTGGGAAAATTCATGCTAAAATTCTTTTGACTGAAAGTAATTTTTATTTGGTTTTTCTATATTTCAAACTTTTGTTTGGGCTAAAATTCTTCATCTAATTGGAGTAATCTTTTGTAAGAATTAATTATTACTAACTCTTTTTATCATTTATTAATTTAGGAAGATCTTTTTTCAAATTTAAATAGTCCGATAAACTTTATTGACAGGATATTCCAAGTCAGTTTCCGTTTTCTTATTTAAATATTTTCGCTGTATTTTCGGCCTATTTTTGCGCTTTCAGAAATCAATACAAATCTGCTGATATATTCATCTCCGATATTACTGATCTGAAGAACAACTATTATTATTATATGAAATAACTGCTAAAAAATTTTGAATATCTCGGCAGGAGGTGAAGAAAATGTTTTCTGAAAATATTCAGTCAGTTATATATGATGTTTTTGAGCTTTGGCGGAAGTATTTTATGTGATTCAGCCTGCATGTGCAATGATTTTTATGTAAAACGACATTCACCGGTGCTCGTCTAAGTGCAATGCCAGAAATTGCTAGATAATATTAGAAACACTGCAGAGTAGTGTTTTCTTAATAATTTTTCCTCAGCCTTATAACATCAAGCAGCGTAGTTTGCAGAATTCTTTTTGAAAGATAATCTCATACATAAGTGTGTGTATATATATATATATCTTATTTTCATTTACATAATAAATTCTGAAACGCTATAAAATGGCAATAAAACTTATTATTATTTTTCAATGAACAGAACACAAAACATTCCCAGAAACAACGTATTTGATATGAATATTCCATCAATTATCATCGACAAGTGCTGAATTGTTTCTAAACAAATTTAATGGCGAATTACAATCTTAAAGAAAATTTTTTAATTTTACAAGTTGAATTTTGCAAAAAATCTTTCAATTGAAAAACCCGAAGAGGTTCGAAGTGACATTAGTCATTCTACATTGGACATTCATTTTCTTTCAGAAAAAAAAACACATGTTATAATTCCCGTAAAATAATTCTAAAGAAATTTTACCTTTATCTTAATTTTCGCAGTATAACATTCTGTATTTTTTCAACTGCATGTAACACCAATTAATAATATCAAAATGCATCTCATAAAACGACTGAAAATATTTATTTTTTTTTGGCTCAATTTTACATCTTTTTTAAATTCTGATTTTTAACATCTTCCAGTTTGGTTTTGTGAAGCCGAATGATTTTCACTTGCCTCGTGAATAGCATTTATCAATCAAATTCTAAAACTTCATTAAAGGAAACAGGAATTTTAAGACAAGATAAAATGCCGTGGAATCTGGTTCAAACCAAGTCGCCAGTAAACAGAACTCGCTTATAAGCACTTTGAAATTGCAAGAAAACAAATCGCAATGTAAAGCGTAATAATGCAGCTTTATTAAGATTTTTCTTTAACTTTGATTTACGGACTTGACAAAGAGATACTGCCCAGGTATGAACAGAAGGATGAGATTTTCGTCAAAGCGGTTGAAGTTTCGCGTGCACCCAGCACAGGTCATTTGTGGTTGTACTTCAAGAAGTTCCACGGAGTCGCAGATTTATGCCTCATATTTATAACATCTCCGTGATAACATTGAAAATGCTCTGTTACATAAAAAATTTCAGTACATATTTTTTTATCTTTCTCGATGTATAATTAAAAATGAAGATTGTACCGCAGAAACAATTCAGCATTAGCAATGAAGTGGTCTCATTCAAAATGGAACGGCAAATTTTTTTCCTTTTTTTCAAGCAAACTAGGAAGTTCTTCTGTCGGATGCTGTACCACGGCAAGGAATCGGCCCATCTGTGAAAGAACAAAATATTAATCGTCAGATTTTTAAGAAAAAGTAATTCCCAATGTGAACACATCGGAATGAATTTTCATTATTCGAACCACCCAAGCTGCCCTTAATCAGGCATACAAATTTTTTATATGAGGTGAATCATAAAAAAGGAAAAAATTTTCCATGCGGCTCTCTTATGTATTTCATTTGTAATTGATTCTACGTTTACAGTCAGGTCTCTTAACCTTAGATGATACCATTAAAGGTTGCTCTTTAACTATTGGGAGAAACAAAAGAAATTAGCTTTTCTTTTCTCTCGTTCCATATGGAACAAAAGATTTAGGTACGCGAAATTGATTCAGGAAACTATGTGATTTCAGGTATAATTTTAAAATATTCGTGGGACGAAATTATAGTAATTTGATTGTAAAGGAAACGCCTTTTCGAATATCCTATTTTCCATCAAAACGCAAGAGCCAAAGAAGATGAGCTGAAATGTTTGGTGTATTAACACCTAATCGATCACCTTAAAAATTTTATTAATTCTTTTCTTTTATACAAACCATTAGGTTAAATTTAAAATGGATTCCTCCGTAAAATGTTCATGTAAAAGTATATTCTCATTGCACGTTATTTTTTGTCATTTGTAACCGCCTTGAATGTATCTGTCATTGGATTTTAATTTTGCGTTTTCCAGCCGTTTTAAAACGATGCCTTTTATTGCCTTTGAAAATGGGAAATTCATCCGGGATCGTCTTGAGGGAAGGAAACAGGACGCGATTTCCGTCTTCCACGTTGCGAACGCCATCTCAAAGCAGTGGCTGCAGCAAATGCATTTGTTACTCTAAAATCACTTGGGTCCAAAATCCAAACCCGTAGCTTTTGACGTGGACCACTCGCATCTCGAACATAATTCACGAATACCTGTATAAAATCGAAGTTTTTCGATGCCAGGCACGGGGCAAAATTTTCGTCGCGAGTATTCACTCTCGCTCGTTGCAAAGCGGGAAAATATGTTTTTGCATTTTCGCTTATCTTCGTCTTTCACCCGGATGTGCTTATTTCCAACGCGGCGGAAATCTCTTCGTTCTTCCGATGGGTTCTGGGCCTCGATTACGAAAGTGAAATGGTGTGCAGCCCCGAAAGCAACACCCGCTTGACCCGCAATAAGGAGCGGATCGAAAACTGAATTCATCTCTCGCATAATAAATAGTTAAATATTTATGGGGTAGACAGTTCGTTAGTTTTAAGTGTTGAGGCAGATTTATGATGGCGATGAGTCTTGTGCGGGAAGGCAAGAAAATCATGATTGGCTCGCTTCTGGTGAAGCATGGTGTGAGAATATGTGGGGAATTATTAGTCATATCTTGTCTTACCGCCCGAGGTTATTAATGGGAGACGATCCGAGAGATGTTATTCCTTTGCTGTTTCCATGTCCAGTAACGCGGGGACGCGAATAATCGACTCCGGTTGCAGATTTAAGCAGTTAATTCTCCTCCCTAAACTGATTTTTATTTTTTTAATGTTTATTTATCTTCTTACTGAAAAATACCCGTCATTCAGCCGAAAAATAAAGGGGATCTAACGATAAGGCGAAGGAGTAATCGCAAGCGAGTAAAATGCGAAAGGTTGCCGAAGGGTACATGGAATTTTGCGATTAACAAATGCGAAAGCTTTAAAAATTGCACGAAAACCAGTTGGAGCGACAAGTCTGTCGGCAGTGTCACCTAACCGAGAAGACGAGCAGATATTTTGGAGCATAAGAAACAAAAATTGTTACTTTTATTTGGGGAACATATTAAGAATTATCTTTCTCCGCAATTATACCGGCTCGGAATGATTGCAAATTGAAACCTGCACCGAAAAGTTGTGGCAAAATAAAGAACCGGATAAAGCGGATTCGCCCTATGAATAAGCAATATAACTGTCAAGAATGAGAATTGCAGCTAAATGATTATCGTGGAAGATGTGCCGGCGATTATTGAGGCGGTCATGAGGAGGAAGAGGAGGGCCGAAGGGGCAGTGACCTCACGCTCGGGGTCTTGCAGGGGCCATGCAGTACCCGACGGCATGTTTACATTTCACTAATATGGGTATCCACAAGTCGGTTGAGTTTCAGCAGCTTTTGCTATACAAGTATCTTCGAGAAAGATTTTTGCGCTCCGGGTCAGACGACTCCTCTCTCGTCCAATGCAAAAGGTCACGAAAAATACAGTTCCAATTATTGGTCGTGAGCGTTTCCAATGTTTCTTCCCATACGAAGCCTTATTTTCTGCACAAAATTGGAAATCCAAGCGATAATATATGCAAATTATAACTTTTCTTTCCGATTAATTAGGAGGAGATAAAAACCATCGGTTGGCCGAGGGAAAACCAGTCGTGCTTTCCGCAAGTTATTACCGAAATTCAACGTGTGGTTGTAAAAGTGTACTCGCCATCTATGCCGAAGACGAAATTCGGAAGCTGGGCCGTCTTCATACTGAAATTACCGTATGAAAACCGGCGTTTTTGTGAATTTCTTGAATAAATGCATGCGTAAATCATATAAATAAGGTCTAAATATGGTATAAACATACGTTATACTGAATATAACGCTGAAAAAAAATGTTCGCAGGACATGGAATTTCTGCTTTCGGAACTTAAATTTTTGTTCTTGGACCCGGTTGGAGTGAAGCACTGTTTGACTTTTCCCCCGGTATTATTCACATCAACATCATTTGTGCAGGATGAATGTAGTTTTGCAGCCTTTATTAAGGGAAATTGCTATTATTATTATTTTTATAATTTTGCATTTTTCTTTCATCTTTTTTTTCGGATTATCATTAGTAGCTCTGTGCTCTTCTGCACAATTTCTAATTTTCTTATGACGTGTTACATATATTTCTTCCCCCTACATGTATGATTTTTCAGTAATCCCCGTATAGTGTAAACAGTATTTATTAAAAAATTAATGCCGGCTAGCGATTACATTTTTTTCATTTCAAATCGTTCTCAGGATAAAAAATTCGTCAGAAAATTGATTTTAACACTTGCACATACAATTTGAGATTTCAAATCGGAAAACTCTCGGACTTTTCGTATTAGTGTTTAAACTATCAAATTGGAGGTAAAAAATCTGGACTCGTGTTATTATCACTCTGCATTTGAAAATTTTATCAATAAATTATCTGTCGGTGCACTGTTTAAGTAACCTTCTGCAATATAAAAAACGTTATTTAAATTTCACATAAAAACTTTTAAAATGCCATTGTAAGCGTAAGATTTTAATGAATTAAACTTGTTGAGTGAAATAATTGAAAAGCGATGCTGTGAACAGAGCTAAATCTCATGAAATGGTATTTACAGGAAAAATTTTACATCTTTGCTTTAGGTCGCATCTTCCGCCTAAGAACGAGCTCTTGTTATATGGGAGTTTAAGTTCAGACCTTAACGATTTGTATTGACATCATTATATCGTACACAGCGAAGAAACCTTCAATAAAGAATAAAATGCGATGACGAAACTCTATCCCAGTAAGCAAAAAAGAAGAAAAAAAACTTATATACGGCCAAATACTTATAATTTACCTTTAATCATTTTAATGAATATTTTAAGTTAAAATATTGCCAAATAGGTTTTTGTCATGACTCGCATACTTTCCTTCTAACTTTACGATCTATCATTGTGACTGACATCCAACAGTATATAAATCCCGAAAATGTCCTTCTCAAAGTTCGTAAAGCAATTAATAATGCAAAAGACAATGGTGATGCTTTAAATAATGGGAAGCAAACTTATGTGACATTTGTTATAAGAACAGGAGATCTAGAAATATATCTCCCAACTAATTGGTAAAAGCTAGAAAGAAGCGTCAAATGTTTTTTGTCTGTTCTTATTTCGTTGTTTAGAACGGTGTCTCGGTTGAAAATAATAAGACATTTTTCTCCGATAATGAACTTGATTTTTAAGCACCTACACCGAATAGATTGGTAAATAAACAAAGAAAACAAATAATTAGGTTTAAAAAAATGATTTTCGATGAAAAAAAAATGCAAAACTATGTGAACATTCACTGTCAATTTTAGAAATATTCATTTACGTCGTTTTCACGCTTCACATTGTTTATATATTTCACGGTTTTTCCATTTCATTTTCCATGCCGTTAATACCATATATTAGTTTAGCATTTAAAAAATTTAAATATTTGATAACCATCCCATGAAAATTTAAACTCCGGACATTAAGAAACGTTATTACATGGTAAATGCAATATGAGTTCGGAGCTGAGAATGGTTCAATGTAATTGTTTCATTTATTTCTTCAATGGTCATCGACATTTATTCCATCATTTATTTCTTATCGATTGAAGTAAAAATGGCATATGATAGTCATTCTTGACCTCCAGAAGACCTAAAACTTGATTTGTGATCAAAAAAAGACTGAATATTTTATATCTTCCTTTCGGCTTCTAATACAGATTTGAATTTGATTGATAGAACTTTTAGACTTTATTTTAAAGAGAAGATGATACAGAGCCGACTGTATTTCCCATTACCTTAGTTAAATCCGCCGAATTCAAAGCACATCCGCATGGCTGCTGGATGGATGAAGGATTATGATTATGAAATCGTATGCAAATTTTTATGTTTACAAGTG